>JAVJIF010005633.1:0-279775 GCA_038442645.1 Agave tequilana
GGATCTCCTCGAGTATACGAGACTTACTGGGAGGTGTTATGTCACTTCCACATCTGCGGCCAGATAACCTCTTGGAGGGCGGGGGGAGTCAAGCAGCTGTCTTGGGCAAGCTACCTGTTCAATGGCGTCAACCAGAAAGACCGTCCGGTGGACCCGACTGGCTCCCAGCTCCGATGAGGAGATTGCCGACAGGATCAAGGCTTCTGTAGACTCCTACAACCACGGAGTCGAACGAGGATGTTTTCGAACCTGACACGGTTTTCGAAAGCTTCCATCATCGAGCCGGATCCCCATCTCCGATCATGCACTGTTGGCGGGCTTCTTAATGCTGTGGTTGAAGCGGTGTGTGGTGCCAACGCTGCCACATGAAGTCATTGTTGCCGACGTAGTGTACCCGGCGGTGCTCCTGGCTTATGGTAGGCCCGTAGCCCTTCTCCGGCCATGGCGACGAGTATCAAAGCGGGTTGCGGACGTTAACCCAAAATATGTGCGAGGCAGGGAAGGCCGTCGACTCCCATGGCAAGGTGATTGTTGACTCGGAGGGGAGGCTGACGATAAAGCGCCCCAACCTCGGGTTGAGCTTCCCTACACGTACCTAATGGTTGGTACGTTATGCACTGTTCCTCGCTAATGACGCCGGTGTCTTGGTGTGAGGGGTTTATTCCTTTCGTGCAGCGGTTGGAGGGTTCAATGGTGTAATACTTACATGTATTACATTCGAAAGTGCGTCATGTCGGCTTCGAACTACCAGCTTAATCGCTGCTTCTGCGATTCCTGGTGCATCTTTCGGGGAACAATTTACTGACTCCGCAGGCCAAGATGACTTCACGAGGCTGTCAACGGGAGTTTTCTGGTGGTTGGTCAACATTCGGCTCGGGTATGTGCTTTTCCGGCAAGGGAATTCATGCACGATCAAGCCGTATATGCCGAATCGCTTCGCCCGACAGTTCGGCCATGATCAACTATATGTCGGCAACCCCAATGCTCGACTCGCCTTCAGTGGGAATCTGTTCGAAGGTGCTCGGGCTTGGTATTATAGCGTGACCGGAGGGACGGAAGCAACTTTTCGGCTGCCTACAAAGGGCCGAAGGGCGTGCCAGCTTCAGCTTCTGTACTTGGTACTTCCAGGCCAACAAAACACCAGATTTTGCTCCGGAGTATTCATGCATTGAGAGCATCAATGCAGGTTACGATGCAAGGTCGGGGTCCACTAAACGCTCGCGAGGCGTCGAGCAGTATCTGAAGGCTCTGAAGGAGGTCTGAAGGGGTCGAGGGAGGAGCCGCGAGCAGCAAAGGCTCAACAGGCGGTGGGTAAGCGTCCTCAAGGCTCTACCTCCACTGCTGAGCCTGCCCCAAAGAAGGTCCGGAGAGACTTGACGGCTGCAGTTTCTCCATCCGAGGACATCCTTCTGGTGTTGAGGAACCGAGGGAAGAAGAGGCGGATGAGGATGATGCCCCCTTAGTTCATGCCCGCAGGTTGCGCGACAGGGGCCCCAGGATTGTGGAGGAAGCGGAGTCTGCTGACAAACCCACCGCCGCTGACGAGGCCGAGCAGTTCGAAGTCGACATAATGAGCGGAGGCGATGTTGAGAGGCCAGGGGTCTCAGCTCAGCCCGGGGGCTTCCTCAGCTCACGAGAGGAGGGATGAGGCACAGCAGCCGGAGGACGACATAATGAATGACGTTGAGATTCTAGGAGTCTCAACTCAGCCTGGGTCTTCCTCAGCTCACGAGAGGAGAGATGAGCAAAGCGGCCGGAGGTCGACATAATGGGTGACGTTGAGATTCCAGGAGTCTCAACTCAGCCTGAGTCTTCCTCAGCTCACGAGAGGAGAGATGAGGCACACCAGCCTGGGTCTCCCAGTGTATTCATCTTCAATGCTCGGACAGTTGACCCAGCCCTACCACTGGGGTGTTTGGAGGCAAGGCTCCGGTTGCTGAGGTCCCTCGCGTTGAACTGTCATCTTCATCATCCGAAGAGGAAATCGATTTTGAGGATGAGGTCGACTTTGGCGATGAACCCGCTCCTCCTGATCCGAGTAAATTCTCACACATCTCAGAGGAGGAAAATATATGGGTGTGAGCCGTTGACGACATCACCACTAGCGGCAAGTATTCCTGCTGAAGCTGCTGAAGGTATACTACTTGCCAAACTCATCCTTTAACTAAGAGAAGGATTTTTGACGTTTTTTTTTTTATTGGCCTCGTGTTGCAGGGCTAGTCATGGTTAGCGAGGCCGCTGCTTCCTCCCAGATTGAGGAGATGATACAAGAACTGGCTCAGCAGGAGAGAGCTGAGTCTCCTCGTACTGGGGTGCCTCAGGAGAGGGCAATCGTCGAAGTCGGGGAGACCTCCACCCTACAGGATTCACCCAAGGACTCGCCGCCTTTGGACCCCCAGTCAAGTAAGGAAATGTTGGTATAGATGTCTTCCTTTTGCTGTCATGGCTAATATTCTCGTAATTTGCAGAGGGCGTTGAGGAAGTTCAGGCAAGTGCAGAGAGCATTGAGGAAGCTCAGGTAGGAGGAGATTTGGCGGTCAGTGCCTGCCCGGGAGACCACACAGCTCAAGCCTCGGCTGAGGATTCTGAGGAGGTCGAGCTCACTACCCTGTTATCGGCTGTGGAGGTTTCTACGGAGGTGGCACCCCCAGAAGCGCCAGTGGCTACTCTTACTCCTACCGTACCCGTGGTCAGTCCGACTCCTGTACGGAAGAATCGGCTTACATCCCTCACCCCGTGATAGAAAGGGGATCGGGGAGCACTTCGGGTGATGATACCATGGAGTTCCTGACATGCCAGACGGTTGCAGCAGTTTTTTACCTCAATGCGATCATGCATCGATTTCATCCTGTCTGGGGGTAGCTCTTTTGAATTCGCCCAGACGTATCTCGGAAACCTGGTCGAAAACATCAAGTTGGCGGAGGCCCTTCACTAGCCCAGGCGTGTCTGCTGCTGGTGGAGCGGCTGGGACAAAACCTGAGAGAGCTTTGATCCCTGGAGAATGCCAGCTCATTCCACGAGGCCCAGGAAACTCTTAATAGGCTCCTTGCTACTCAAGAGCAAGAGCGAAGAGAGGTGGAGCAGATAACGATAACACCCGTCTTCTCGAAGGTTTCCAGGCTGATCATCAAAGGCTAGCGATCGAGTCCAAGGAATCTGAGATGATCATACAGGCTGCAAAGTAGGCTATCCTTGATTCTCGGGCCGCCATAGCCAGGGCTGAGGCAGTGATTGATAATATTAACGAACATAAGCTTGCTACCTCTGAAAAGAGGCTAGCGGAGTTAGAGGCTGCCAAGGCGCAAGTTGAAGCAAACCTCTCTGTTCGTTCGTCCAAGCTGGAATTCCTCCGAGTACGAGCGCAGGGATTTTTACCTGAGGCGGATCTGCGGGCCCAAGCTCTCATGGAGGCTGAGAAGGCGCGTCAACATGAGATACATCGCCTTAGAGAGCAAATTCGTTCCTTGGCGAACCAGGACCTTTAGCCTTCTCTTCTTTTCTTTTTTTTTGTAAGGAAAAGGACACTCTATTTACCAAGAGTGTTTGTATCTACTTTTATCATTTTTGAATAATAAAAGTTGTTGAATTTTTGTTCCACCTTCATGCCTTGCTGCAGATGGATTCAATCCTTTAATCACAGTCTTTAATTGTGCTCTCCGGCTGACTGTGAATACTAAACTTAGGAAAACTAAGTTCTTTTGATGAAACGCAACGTAGAAAGAGATGCGGCTCTGAGGCACGCGATCCTGACTTGCCAGTGAAGACGCGGTTCAAGCAGACGCGAAGGACGCGGCTTTGAGTGTGGTTCATTGGCCGCAATCCTTAACTCTATCCAGACGCAGAGTTCAGGATAATGAGGTCTTACGCTCCTTAACATTAGGGACGTGACGCTGTAGACGCAGTTCCAAGATGCTTGTAAAGGTGAGGCTTTTTTCTGCTGAAATTATAAGCCTTAAGACGCAGCTTTATGAGCTTTCCCACTGGGGCCCCCCAATAATGAGTCCCTTTTGTTGAGAGACGCGGATCGACTTTGAATCATCTAAGAGATACGAAGGATCTTCTAACTTGGAATGAAGGAGGAGGCCGATTTTGAGAAAAGAGGGGACGCGGGTCTTTAGACGCAGCTCTCACACCTGCGTTTTGGCACGATTTCTCAGGCGTTATAAAACAGCTGTCATAAAGATTTTATGAAATCTTTGAACGTCAAGTCTCCGTTGACGATTGGGAACCCGCATCATCCGTTATTTCCCGAAGCGGTTTGTCCACGCGTCAGCTCTTCATTAGGCTTAGGCGTTAATGCCTTTTAATGCCAATACGGCGCTGGCGGTTGGAAACCAGCGTCTTCGACGCTTCCCGAAGCGACGCTCCACGCGTCAGCCTCCCATTGGGCTTTGACAGTCGTGCGGTCATTAAGGCCGACGGTTCCGATTGATGAACCATTAACTACAGTTATTATGAGCTGCCTATAAATAGGGGCTCTTCCACTCTCTTTAACAGTCCATACTTAGACTGTGTTTCTTTTTGAGAGTGAGTGCTCTGAGAGATTCTGTCTTCTCCCTTTCTGAGACTCTATCTTCTCCCTTCAAGGACCCTATCAAGGGTTTGCCTCCATGGACGAAGATGACCCAGAGCTTCCATGCTTCTGTTTGGTCTCTTCAGTAGATTACCACTGTCAAGTAATTTCAATGATAGGAAGCGTCTCCATGAGCACCTTTTACGTCCGAGCCTCAATGCAGAGAGTTCAACTCTTAACAGAGGCCTCTGCGGGTATGCATGTCCACTACAATGACATTTAGATCCAACCAAGTTTGAATTTTAGTATATCTCTTAGAGAGATATCATCTGGACTTTCCTGCGAAGTCGTGGTTGGTGCATTCCTCTTCTGGAATTTGTGCCATCGACTTAAACTTTTTTGAACGCAAGTATTGAAGTCGTTGGTACCTGGCCGCGAGCTTTGCACACAGAGCTCGCATCTTGAGGCCACTGATTTGGAAGAATTTCAATTCGGGTCGAAGGTTTCAGGCCTGAACTTTTGCAACTCCTGTTCCTCCAACAGAGAGATGGCAATTTTTGGCGTCTGATTCTCTGCGCGCCTTGTATCTTAGACGTGGATGTGGAATTAGGTCGCGTTTGAATTCTGTTGTCGCAGGAATCCGCCCAGCGTGCGGGTCATTCCCGCGTCTGCAGTCTTCAACAATAACCGCGATTGTGACTTAGTTTTCTTCTGTCAAAGTATACTAAGCTCTAAATTGTCTAATTCCCTTGTTTGCTTCTTACAGGTAGGCTTGATCATCCTATTTCACGTTCGCTGGGCCCGTGGGAGAATATATCGGCCGGCGAACTTGTTCGATGTTCGTCCACAAGGGAAGAAATCATAGTCTCCGTCGTCCACAAGGAAGAAATCACGATCCCTGACGGGGACTTAACCCTCGTCAAGATCTCATTGGATGCGATGCACCAGTCATGCTTGCGGGCTAGTCACGGTCACAGTGGGTATGGTGGCGGGGGTTGCAGTGGATACAGTGGTAGGTAGCATCCCTGTGAGGTCTTAAGACCTCCTCTCTCACCCCAGAAGTGGCATCGAGATGACTCTATGTTCACTGGATGAGCTTCTGGTGGAAGAGATGTTCATCAGGAAGGATCATAACCCGCCACTTTGGATGGAGATGTTCGACGGATCATAACCCAGCTTCGGATGGTCAGGTGGGATCAGAAGATTCTGCTGCCACCAGACCTCAAGAACCACCATTGTTCTCGGTCAACCAGAGACTTCTTCGATGTTTACATCATGCATCGTGGTGCAACCAGCTTCTGATCGTTGCCACAATGTCCGATCCTGCTTTGGCGCCCCTCCAAGCATCCTGTACTCGGAATAACATGCAGCTGAGGAGCGAGTGCAACCTCTGAGAGAGAGAGACTTCTTTATACTCCTAACTGTAACACTCAATCTTATTGTATAAGAGAGCATTTTTGTATCACTTTCATGTGACTGGATATAAATAAAAGTGACACTTTTCTTTTTCTCCTTCTATTGTCTTGAATTTTTTTTTTGGTCAGACGCATAGAAGCAAAGGACTTTGACTTGTTAAAAACTATGATGATAATTTCAAACAGTCAACTTTTTAGAGAGAAATCCTATTTTTGGAACTCCCCAATGCTGTCAGAGGTGTAATATTAACTTGACAGAGATAAGATAATTTTGTGGACCTGTCAATCTATAAAGGAGAATGACAAGTGGAACTCGTACCCCCAGGGAAGATGGGCATTTATCAAGGTTTAGGATTCACTTGATTAAGCTCAGCTGGGGATTTGAAGGAAAACACTGTTAATGGTGTAGTATTAACCTAACAATGTGTTTAGGTAGACTTGTTATTCTATTGAAGAGAATAGCAAGTGAATCTAGATCCGCGGGGAATCTAAGAAGGTTTTTACCGTTAGAGATGTGATATTAACTTAACGGGTTGAATGTAGTCCTGTCAGAAATATGATGTTAACCTGACAAGGATGTGAGTCAGAGGTGTGATATTAACCTGACTCGGAAATACTTCAGTTCATTTGGGAAAACAGAAGTGTCACTGACATAGGTGTGATGTTTAACTTGACAGTGAGGGTAATGCTAGAGGTGTAATGTGGAACCTGGCATTGGTCATCTCGACTCTGATACGGAAGTTCGAGGGAAATTCATTGTCATAGGTGTATTGTTGAAACTTAACAATGAATTGGATGCTAGAGGTGTGATGTTGAACTTAGCATCATCCATTTCGGCTTCGACATGGAAGTCTGGAGGAAAGTGACTGTCAGAGGTGTGGTATTAAACTTGGCAGAAACATAATGTACTGTTTGGAAGTGTAATGTTAGCTTAACAGTAATTTGTCAGAGGTGTAGTATTAACTTGAATAAAATTGATTTGCGATATGAGCAATTTGAGGACCTGTTATTCTATTGGTAAGAATGGACAGGTGGAGTTTGAAGTGCCAGAGGTATAGTGTTAACTTGGCAACAACTGTATCTTGTAGACCTACCATTCTGTGGATGAGAATTGGTAAGGGATTTTGGAGGGGAGAGTGGAGTTGAGTCCACTTAGGATTTTTAGCAAACCCTCAGCTATCAACGGATTTGATATGCCTTTACCAACTACCGTTTGAGTTGGGCTAGCCATGCTATTCCCCTTAGCATGATAAGTTGTCGAAGACTTATGTTGGGCTTAGAGGCCAACATTTTCCTCTATCCTTAGCCGTTGGAGGCGTCAGATCAAATGGGAACATGTTCCTTAGGATTTTTAGCAAATCCTCAGCTGTCAACGGGTTTGATATGCCTTTACCAACTACCGTTTGTTGGGCTAGCCATGCTATTCCCCTTAGCATGATAAGTTGTCGAAGACTTATGTTGGGCTTAGAGGCCAACATTTTCCTCTATCCTTAGCCGTTGGAGGCGTCGGATCAAATGGGAACATGTCCCTTAGGATTTTTAGCAAATCCTCAGCTGTCAACGGGTTTGATATGCCTTTACCAACTACCGTTTGAGTTGGGCTAGCCATGCTATTCCCCTTAGCGTGATAAGTTGTCGAAGACTTATGTTGGGCTTAGAGGCCAACATTTTTCTCTATCCTTAGCCGTCGGAGGCGTCAGATGTTTTAATGAAGAAATTCTTCTTGTTTTGATCAGAGGTGTAATTTTGAACTTGATCTGAGGAAGAACACTATTTAGGGATAGTATTTTTTCAAGAATCTGCAATTGATCGGCATCATGAGTGTATCGCCATTTGAAGTTATGAGACGATATGACCCATTCGAGTAGACTGACTCTACTACAAATGGCCCTTCCCATTTGGGTTGGAATTTTCCTTTTGTCTTGTGCGTCATTACCATGGGTCTTCTGACGGCTATGACAAGATCGCCTTTCTTGAAAGTTCGCACTTTAACTTTCTTGTTGAAGGCTCTGGTGATTCGAGCCTGGTAGAGCTCGATTTGCTGTTGGGCCTGCAGACGCCTATCGTCTAAGGCTTCCAATTCTTGAAGTCGCTGTGTGATGCTTCTCCTCTGTTGTCATCTCTGTTGTCAAGGCAACGCGTAGAGATGGAATTTGGATTTCGAGTGGAAGCACGGCTTCACACCCGTATACCAAAGAAAATGGCGTGGCTTTAGTCGGGGTTCGCACAGTTGTGCGATAAGCCCATAAGCATTCACCTAACTTGTCGTCCCAGTCACGTTGACTTTTCGAGACGAATTTCTTGAGGAGCTTGCCAATGGTCTTGTTGAAAGCTTCTGCGAGACCATTAGCGGCGGGTAGTAGTATGCCGTTGAGGACACACTCTGGATTCTGAACTTAGCGCAGAACCTTTGGAAAGCTTGACTGATGAACTGGGGCCCATTGTCGTGGACAATTCATCGAGGTACCCCAAAACGGTAAATGACGTGATGTTTCACGAACTTGATCACATCAGATGACTTCACCTCCTTCAAAGGAACGGCCTCAGCCCATTTGGAGAAGTAATCGGTTATTGCCAAAATAAACCGATGTCCTTTTGATAACGGCGGGCTGATAGGGCCAACTACATCTATCCCCCACATTTCAAATGGCCAGGTAGAGGTTGTAGAGTGAAGGTATCCTGGTGCTTGATGGATAAAATCGCTATGTACTTGGCAGGCGTGACATCTTTTGGCATAAGTGATGGCGTCAGCGATCATCTTAGGCCAATAATATCCCAGCCTTTGGAGTCGGTATGCAAGTTTTGGGCCAGGTTGATGGGCTCCACACATACCGTCATGGGCTTCTTTCAATATTTCCTGTGCCTCCTTTGGTGAAAGGCAGCGGAGCAAGATCCCATCATGCGATCGACGATACAATGTTCGCGTAATCGCATTATAGTAGAATTTGGGGCTTTCCTTCGAATGGCAGCCGCTTCTTTGGCATCCTCAGGCAGGATGCCGTACAAGACATAGTCGATATAGGGGAATCGCCAGTCTTTAAGCTCTGGCCCGGTTGACAATTGATTGGTAGTGAAAAGTGCATTTTTATCATCATATTTACCATCACATTTTCATATTTATTCATTTAATTCTGCACATTTATTAATAATTTGTAATTTATTGTGTGCAGGCCTCAAATTATTATTTTAACAATAAATAAAGCTTAAAGAGCCCAAAAGCCCAGATCCAAGCCCATGTTTGAAGCCCAGGTGTAAAAGTGCAAATATCAATTGTCAAAATTGCAAATACACAAGGGCCAAAGTTGCAAATACAAAGAAGAGGGAAGGATAGACTTCTATTCAACCCTAAACACTTGCAGGATGAGGATAAAAGCTAAAAGAAGAGAAGGAAAATTCGTGGAAAAGATTTGGGATCTAGGTAACTTGATTCCCAAGTTATATCCAATCCAAAGATTAAGAGCCAGGATGCAATTTCTAGAAGGAAACGCCCAGATGGACGAACCAGGAGAGGCCACGCGCCAAAGCGTGTGGCATTTGGCTACAAAAGTGCCGCGTTTCGCGGCAAATTTCCCATTTCCGCGGCATTTCTGACGAGTCTGGGGATCAGCTTTCATGGGAGAGTTGTAACTGGACTCTAACTCCTTCTGCACCTATAAATACCCCCTGCAGTGCAACGTACAGAGCGTCCAGAGGCGAGCCAAGGGCCAAAAGCTAGGGTTTTTAGTTTCTAGGTTAGATTATCTTTTCTTTTTATTTTCAAGAGAGAGAGAGGCTTATATTGAGCGTGACACCGATGTACCCTTCCTCTTCTCTGCATTGTATTCATGAATAAAGGTAATATTTTTCTTTTGTTTATTATTCTTGTGTTTTACTTTTCCTTTTGTTTTCTATTTCTTTTTCTCTGTGATCTCTTTGTGCTGATTGATGAACATGCAAGTGAATTCCAAACAAGTATAACTAAGCTACGTGAGAGCCAACGATAGTTCATGAAAACGTTCTCCACTTCCAAAGCTTCGCATCACTTCGTTCTTGATATGCTTGACGATATAATGTGCACAAGGACCGGGCTCGAGTTTATGATCTATGCGTTGAACACCTCCTAAGCAAGGTAGAACATGTAAGGTTTTCACGTTTTTCTTCAACCAAACTCAAGTAAGTATTCTTTTCTTTCTTTTCTTTTTGTAGATTAAATCACAACTTCTCCATATTCTTTTCTACCACCCATTGTAAATACCACTACTTAATAATAAAAAGATAATTTTTAGAGATAACTTGCTTAACGCTTCCATCGCAGTCCCTCCTTGAGGATCACGACCCGCATAGCCCTGCTACCGCGGATTAGAACTGAGACTTGCACATCATATTCTAAAATACTATATTTTTGTGTGCAGGAAAATTCAGTCAACAATTTGGCGCCATTGCCGGGGAGGGACGGTAAGTTATTCTCTAATAAAAAAAATTTTAATTCTTTATTATTTTCTGTTGCCAGTACAGAGAACAGGAAACAAAAACAGAGCAGCAGCAAGGACATACAGCAATCCAGTGCCTCTGCCCTCGAAGGCAGAGCACCTGGACCTACTAATTTGCCGCGGATCCGCAGCAAAAGCCGCGATTCCGCGGCAATAGTAGTGAACTACTAACCTGCTTTTCTGCAGGTTGCACTGCATTGCAAAACTCTGATTTCTGCTGTGATTATATTTCTCTGTGATCACTCTGCAACTGCTAATTAATTCAACAGTAAACTATTCGTTGTTTATTAAATTTGATTAGACATTTGCATATTAGGCACGTGTCTTTTTAATTATTTTTATTTACTGTTGAAGAGTGCTGGCGACCAGGTACGTTTGCATAGCATATAGATTAGGAAACACTCTTGGTTGTTTACTGCTTTCTTAAGTGATTACTTTTCTACAGCTTTACACGTACACTAATTCATCTTAAGGGCATAACCCATAAATAAGATAAGGTGGGGATTTCATCACCCTTCCTTAGCCAAAAATCATATCCCAAGCACTCACTAACCCAAGCCTAACTAAAAAAGAGTAGACGTTGGCCCTAGGGACATCTCAGACTCAATAGGAGATTATCCTAAGGGGGAACAGTGCTGGAAGTTGACTCTTGCCAAATCAGTGTCTAGGAAAGGGATTGAGGGCCGAAAGCCCGAAGATTGGTGGTTATTTAATTAAGGAACGTCTTTGACGGAAAACCTCCCACCACTCTTGCCCTGACCTGGCTGATTAACTTGTGGTCAAAGTCTGCACCCAACCTCCTGTGGACGGTCTAACCAGTTAGGAGTCGTCTAGGTCATAGGTCTACCCTAACTTAGTTTAGAATTTTTCTTTTTTTTGTTTGTTGTGTTTGTGTTGGTGTGATATGGCATATAAGAATAATTCCAATTTTAATCTATATTACACCCCTAACTATTATTCGGATATTACCAACCCGGCATTACCCTAACTTTAACCAATCTAGTGTGCCGGAATGGTCTTATCCGAATGAATATAACCCACACCCCCCATCTTATGACTATAATTTCCATAATAATTTCAACTCGTCACAGAGTTCATGGGGTTTCGAGTCCCCCGAGTCTAATTCTCAACCAAATTGTCCTCCATATCCATCTAGTCCACATTCTTCCCAAGATTCATACTCAGATCCACCCATTCAAAATAGAAAAACATCTATCGGGGAAATGATGAGTATGCACGAGTCCAAGCAACAACCACCATCAATCTTAGACATGATGATGCGTGAGTCCACCGATTCACAACTTCATCACGATCTCACTTCCTCTTTCCAAATCCAATTCCAAAAGAGGCTTGAAGCCATGACTCAGGCTAGATTAGCTCGCGAGCATGATTTAGATATGATGGTTCAATCTTGCGTTCTTACAGTTCGGCAAATTCTGATATCGCTGACCACTCTCTTAGAGCCGACGAATCAAGTTGCTTTGGACAACAAGATTCTATTTCAGTGCCATCATCTGAACTTGCCGAAACTCCAATTCTTGATAATTTGGCAAGTTTTTCCTTTCCTGAAATAGAACTTGAGCATGAATATGATCATGATCTCCCACTTGATGATTCAATTTTATTTCCTGATCCAATAATGACTCCAGTGTCTCCACCTGATTTCACTTCTCCCGAGTTAACATTGGATCCTATCCAATTCATTATGAAATTGAATCACCCATTTTAGATGATCATATTGAACTTGACCTAGATTCTCACAATCTCTTTACTTCTGAAACTGATTGTACAATTCTGACGGAAGATGTTGACCTTAGTTTTGAAGAATTGTATGGCGATGAGCTAGAATTCCTTAATATTGGAAGTAAAGAGATATCACCCATATTAGGTCACATTCCATTGTGGGAAGAAGATTGTGGACTTGAGTTTCTATTTCTTGACTTGGACCCACTTCCTGAACTTAGCCCGACTCCTGAGCCCTTACTTGATTTGAGCTTCTTCCCTGAGTCGGTATTCGTTCCCGCACCAATAATGTCCAAGTCAATAATTCCATCTTTTCATACTCCATTTTGGGACAAGGAGGTTGAGACAATTAACTCTGAAATTTATTATGAAAATTGGAAATTTGATGGGGTGGAAATACTAAAAATTGATTATACATATTTTAGTGGGTTATGTAAGGAAAGTTTCTGGTGGATTCCACCAAATTATCTGTCATCTTGATTGGGCCGCATTTCGTGGACCAATTAGACCACCTCCGGAACCACCACCTAAAGGTAACTTCCGCCTTCCCTTGTTCTGTTTCATGCATATATGCATTCATTCATACATTGAGGACAATGCATGAGATAAGTGTGGGGGTGGGCTTTACTAACATACTAACATAAGTAGACACTAACAAAATTTGATAATAAAAAATTTAAAAAAAAAAATTTATAAAAAGGACAGTATTTTGACTTATTTTTTGAAAGAAACCTAAGTTAGTTTTAAGGATTAGGAAAATCATGATTAGGATTTCTAAAAACTTGGTCAAAATAAATAACTTGTTTAAATTTTTAGGTATAGGAGAGAAATTGAATAAGTAGTTAGTCTTAATTTTTACCTTAATAAAATGTGCATACCAAATGCATATCTAGGATTCTAAGACAAAGACCTTGTGCCTCATAAAAAAAAAAAAATCACCAATTAAGTTGATACATGTGCCTCAAGAAGCATAAGTATTCATGCCTAAAGGTGAGTAAATTAAATAAAGTCCTTAGTTTTGGGACCTAGTTTCACTCGAATTTGAGTCCGCGGGGTGTTTTCTCACCTGGTGCCCTAAAGCCAACCGGTTTGGGAGTCATCGACTTTAAGTTCGTTACATGGGTGGATTAGAAAGCCTAAGAAGACTAAGAAATATAATATATGTATTAACACATCTAATAATCAATTAGTTAGGTATGAGGGCCTCAAGAAGCCTTGATGCTTACACGAAAGAAAATTAGATGCGTTATACATATTAAAAAAAAATAAAAAAAAAAGAAAAAAATATATATATAAAGAGGCATGAGAGTCCAAGTTAAGGAATTCCTAGTAAAAACATAAGGATGCATATGATTTTTGGTAACGAAAAAGACTATATTAGAAATTCAATTTTAATTCTTACCTAAAATGAAAACAATTTACTTTATAAAGACTAAGTCTAAGAATGAATAAAAATGAGGATCCTAAAACTTATAGACTACTTAGTCTCTTCAATAATAATTCAAATATTTTTCTTTTTATGGATTTTGTGGGTGTAATCCGCTGAAAACCCTCACGAGACAACACTCGTCCTCTAGGGTAACCTAGAGGTTTAACGGCTTGTTGCACATGCTAAGTGCAACCATGATTCCTACGAAAGTGAGTTAGGTTAGATTAACTTTTCATTTCTTTTTCTTTTTCTTTGTTTTTACTCGAGGACGAGCAAAAAGATAAGTGTGGGGGTGTGATTGGTAGTGAAAAGTGCATTTTTATCATCATATTTACCATCACATTTTCATATTTATTCATTTAATTCTGCACATTTATTAATAATTTGTAATTTATTGTGTGCAGGCTTCGAATTATTATTTTAACAATAAATAAAGCTTAAAGAGCCCAAAAGCCCAGATCCAAGCCCATGTTTGAAGCCCAGGTGTAAAAGTGCAAATATCAATTGTCAAAATTGCAAATACACAAGGGCCAAAGTTGCAAATACAAAGAAGAGGGAAGGATAGACTTCTATTCAACCTAAACACTTGCAGGATGAGGATAAAAGCTAAAAGAAGAGAAGGAAAATTCGTGAAAAAGATTTGAGATCTAGGTAACTTGATTCCCAAGTTATATCCAAATCCAAAGATTAAGAGCCAGGATGCAATTTCTAGAAGGAAACGCCCAGATGGACGAACCAGGAGAGGCCACGCGCCAAAGCACGTGGCATTTGGCTACAAAAGTGCCGCGTTTCCGCGGCAAATTTCCCATTTCCGCGGCATTTCTGACGAGTCTGGGGATCAGCTTTCGTGGGAGAGTTGTAACTGGACTCTAACTCCTTCTGCACCTATAAATACCCCCTGCAGTGCAACGTACAGAGCGTCCAGAGGCGAGCCAAGGGCCAAAAGCTAGGGTTTTTAGTTTCTAGGTTAGATTATCTTTTCTTTTATTTTCAAGAGAGAGAGAGAGGCTTATATTGAGCGTGACACCGATGTACCCTTCCTCTTCTCTGCATTGTATTCATGAATAAAGGTAATATTTTTCTTTTGTTTATTATTCTTGTGTTTTACTTTTCCTTTTGTTTTCTATTTCTTTTTCTCTGTGATCTCTTTGTGGCTGATTGATGAACATGCAAGTGAATTCCAAACAAGTATAACTAAGCTACGTGAGAGCCAACGATAGTTCATGAAAACGTTCTCCACTTCCAAAGCTTCGCATCACTTCGTTCTTGATATGCTTGACGATATAATGTGCACAAGGACCGGGCTCGAGTTTTATGATCTATGCGTTGAACACCTCCTAAGCAAGGTAGAACATGTAAGGTTTTCACGTTTTTCTTCAACCAAACTCAAGTAAGTATTCTTTTCTTTTCTTTTCTTTTTGTAGATAAATCACAACTTCTCCATATTCTTTTCTACCACCCATTGTAAATACCACTACTTAATAATAAAAAGATAATTTTTAGATATAACTTGCTTAACGCTTCCATCGCAGTCCCTCCTTGAGGATCACGACCCGCATAGCCCTGCTACCGCGGATTAGAACTGAGACTTGCACATCATATTCTAAAATACTATATTTTTGTGTGCAGGAAAATTCAGT
This sequence comes from Agave tequilana, assembly GCA_038442645.1. NCBI lineage: Eukaryota > Viridiplantae > Streptophyta > Magnoliopsida > Asparagales > Asparagaceae > Agave > Agave tequilana. The sequence continues at coordinate 15,210 of JAVJIF010005633.1, forward strand.
CAACAACAATTCCAGCGCTTCTTTGCCTTGACACTCTCCCTTTGACTCCTGATAGTCTTCGAGGGCAGTTCTCGGGTAATACAGGTCGTGGCTATAGACGAATACTTTCTCCATTGCTCCAGCTAGAAGAGCTAAGAGGCCGCGAGGGATGCGAGTGCATCTGCGTGCGCATTTGTCTGCGCGGTACATGGTCAATGTAGAAGTTTGTGAATCTTTCGACCATGCGGATAGTTGCGTTGTAGTAGGGTACTAGGTCTTCATGTCTGACCTCGTACTCCCCGCCAACTTGGCTGACGATGAGTTTAGAGTCGCCATATGCCTCGAGATTTTTAACGCCAATCTCATCGGCGAACCGCATCCCAATAAAAAGAGCATTATACTCCGCTACATTGTTGGAGCAAGGTTCGGTTAATGAGACAGCTCGAGGAATCACATAGTTCTGTGGGGAGACAAGTACTACTCCTACCCCTGCTACTAGGTGTCCTTTTGGGCTCGTTCTGGACGCACCATCAAAGAAAAGTTGCCACACCTGCCTTTCAAAGGATGTCTGGGTCTGGCAGGCTTCAGCGACCTCATCTGGGAGATCGTCGTAGAGCTTGGTTGCCCTCGGATCTGGATGCTCAGCCAGGAAATCCGCTACCGCTTGACCTTTAATGGCCTTCTGTGATAAAAAGTGCATTTCATATTGAGATAACAATATGGCCCATTTTGCCAGTCGGCCATTTAGCGATGAAGGCTTTGTCATGAGTAACCTCAAGGGGTTGACTTTTGATATGACATTTATGGTTTGGCCTACCAGATAGTGTCGCATTTTCTGAATGGCGAACACTAATGCCAAACACTCCTTCTCGATCGGGTTATACCGATGTTCGGCTCCGATCATTGTTCTACTCAGATAGTAGATTGCTCGCTCTCGTCCTTGATCATCATTCTGAGCTAGTAGAGCTCCCAAAGAATGATCCATTGCTCGGACGTATACCAGGAAAGGTTTCCCGGATATTGGAGCTGCAAGGACCGGTGGTTGGGTGAGGTATTGCTTGATTTCCTCGAACGCTTGTTGGCAAGCGTCGTCCCAAATGAACGAGACACCCTTCTTCATCAACTTAGCGAAGGATTGGCATCTTCCGAAGAGGTTTGAGATGAACCTGCAGATGTACGCCAATCGTCCTTGCAATCCCCTGAGTTCCTTAAGATTTCTCAGAGTTTGCATGTCCTGGATAGCGCGAACCTTTTCCGGGTCTAAATGGATTCCGGTGGAGGTTACAATGAATCCTAAGAATTTACCACTGGCCACGCCCAGGAAGGACTTGGTGGGATTCATCTTCAATTGATGAGCTCGCATGATGTCAAAGACCACCTTCAGGTCAGCTATGTGATCACCCTTAGCGCGACTTTTCACCGCAATATCATCAACATAACATTCCACCATTTTGCGTATTTGCCGCTGGAAAATGGCGTTCATAGCCCTTTGATATGTTGCCCCACATTCTTCAGACCGAAGGGCATGACGGTATAGCAGTAGACCCCCAATGGTGTCCTGAAGGAGGTGTGCTTTTCATCGTCAGGATACATTTTGATTTGATTGTATCCTGAGAACCCGTCCATGAAGGACATTCGTTCGAATCCACAAGTATTATCAATCATGACGTCTATGATTGGTAGTGGGAATTCGTCTTTGGGACAAGCCTCGTTTAGATCACGGAAGTCGATGCAGATCCGGATCTTTCCGTTTTTCTTAGCAACGGGGACGATGTTGGCTACCCAATCGGGATGTTGCTCTTCCCTAATGAAGCCAGAATCTATGAGCTTTCTGACCTCCGATTGAATCGCCTCCATTACTTCTGGACGGAACCGTCGCTGTTGTTGTTTGACAGGCTTTACATCCGGATTGATGTTGAGGCGGTGCATAGCCACTTGAGGATCCAGTCCAGGCATGTCTTCGTAATTCTAAGTGAGGACATCTCTGTACTCTTGAACAAGAGATATTAGATCCTTTTTCTCCGACGGTGACAGGCCGTCGCTTATGAAGATGGGTTTAGGGTTAGCCTCATCTCCTAGATTGATCTGAACAACCTTGTCTTCTGTGGGTGGCTCTCGCTGCTCAAAGCGGGTGTCCCAAAGAGCGTTTAAATGTCTGATCCAAGGATCTGTATCGGATTGGATCATTTCTTCATCTCCGTCTTCCAGGTGGCTTGTTGAAACCATGTTCACTGAAAGTTCTCTGAAGATGTTACCGACACTAGCATCTGACTCCCATGATGACGTGCCTGAAGAGTAATCGTGACCTGACGATTCTCGAGAATCAGAGGCTGATGGAGCCGGAGTTGATACATAGCCCAACCCCTGCGAGTCTGATGATAATAGTCGGGTGCTTTTCCTTTCGGCACAAAGGATCGAAGTAGCGTTCTCCTTCCTTTGCCAAAGTTCAACCCGGGTCTGCTGGTTAGGTCATACCCCATGTTTTTCATCATTCTGAGTGCCTTTGGCTCATAATGACCGAACTGAGGGGATTCCTGCTCGCTTTCTGATTCTTCATGAGTCATTGGTTTGGATTCAATTCGTCCAAAGAGAATTGGTCTTTGGCCTTTCCTTCTTGTTGCTGGTGAGGATCTATGTTGATCACTCTTAGCTCTCCTTTCGGAACAGGGACCACCCCCGAAGGCGTTGGGGGTTGTCTTCCGAACTGGAGAACTGACGTCATGTTAACCGTCACCTTCTTCTGCTCTGGTCGGAGTTTTAATACCTCCGCGTCAATCAGGGCCTGAAGGATGTCCTTGAAGATGTAGCAGCTTTTGGTGGGGTGTCCCAACATCCTGTGGTATAAGCAGTAATTGGGATTGTCGGTTTACCGACTTCTTCAGGGCGCCTGGCTTCAGGGAGCTTCAGTCTATTGCTCTTGTTGAGTAGCTTAAAGAGCGAATCGACATGTTCCTCCTTAAAAGAATACTGCTTGTTGGCGCGTGGCTGGCTTGAAGAGCCACTTGCCTTGATCGGTTGAGGTTTGGCGGGAGATTTGGTCTCCATTGCCAAATTATCCTTCCGCTTTGTCTGGAGGGATGTGTCTGGCGCACGCCTGGTTGACCTCTCTGGCCGTGGCTTCCCTTCTTCCGCCCTGACGCGGGCAACAATCTCCTCAGCCTGTTCACCTTGTTGGACTAGCTGCTTCCAGGTGCGGCTTTCAGCAACTCCTATTTGAGCAAGGAGTGAGGTTTGGAGATTGTGGCGGCATGTTTCCACCAGGGTGACCTGGGTCATGCCGCTCGAACATCGGAGTGCCACATTCCGAAATCTTTCCACGAAAGATTTGACGGACTCTCCCTTTCGCTGTTTGGTAGCCAAAAGGGTGGGCATCGTGACTTCCGAGTCGTCTTCGAAGAAGCGCGTTAGGAATAGCTTCCCCAAATCGCCCCAGTTCTTGATGGAGCCCTCCGGGAGTTTCATAAACCATTCGAAGGCGAGCCCTTTCAGGGTGCCAGTGAACAGACGTGCCAAGATGGCATCATTGTCTACTACATTCCCTGTTTGGGATTTAAAGTAGTAGAGGTGTTGGTTGGGTGACCCCTTCCCATCGAATGCCTGGAGGGTTGGAGCCTTAAACTTGGGCGGGTATGGAACCAAGTCCCACTCGGCCGGATAAGGCCGGACCACTCCCGCTTCCTGGAGGCCTTTACGGTTAGTGAGGGCCTCAAGGCGTTGCTCTAATTGATTCATTCTTTCGGAATGAATCTTCCCCTGATTTTGGTCGTCCTTCCCTTGCGACGAGGATATGGACGAGGTCGAGGTGGGCTTCTCTCCATCAGGGTGCACAGACGACGAGCTTTCTCCCTCTTTTTTCTTACCTTTAGACTTTTTAGGGGGAGATTTCTTCCTGTCTTCGAGCAACTGCGCAAGCATCTGCTTGAGAGAGTCGATGGATTCTTTCTGAGTACGAATCATCTCAAGTTGTTCCTTCTGGATCTGAGCTTGCAGGTCCAGGCGCCGGGCTGTCTCTTCGGGAGTGCTCGTCATGTAGGTGAAGGCCTCCTTCTCGATGGAAGAATTCGAGGCCTGCGATTCTGCTACTGCAGAGTGAGAGTCGTTCACTTTGATGCCCCGGGCTAGGGCATTATAATCAATCGGGGGGATGGCCCCGGTCTGGGTACGAGTGTGTCGATACACTCCTTCCGGTTCAGAGTCAGACTCGTCAGAGCTGACTGCAGGCTGTTTTCCTCTGCTCCTGCTTGTCATATTCGCAGTGAGCTCTGGGTATTCAGCGTCAGAGAACCTCCTCCGCCTATGAGAGCGTCTTCTTTTGGCTGACGGGGGTATCAGGGTCAGCTGTCCAACTAAAAACTGCTGGTGCACACCTGAACCACAACGGCACTCGGAGAGCATAGAGATGAGCCGTTGGCAGCAACATGATGAAGTGACCTGATTGGCACTTCTTTTCTTCGTCAAGTAATCCCTCAGATCCACGGGAGGGGGATCGAAAAGATTAACCTCGCAACGTCGAAGACGGGAGACATCCATATGCTGGACGCGGGTTTCAGGAACGCGACTTTCGCGCCGCGGCTGTAAGACGCGCGTCTGCCGTCTCTGTTGAGACGGGACGCGATTGTCGCGTTGCCGCTTAGTGCGTCGGGGCAGAAGAGTTTGAGAGGGAGTGGGTTGCTGGGCCCCACGCCTATGGGGGCGTACCTCTTGCGTCTGACGAGGCGCAGAGGTTTCACCTTGGCGTTTGATAAGTTGGTCTTCAGAGGACCTAACTTGGGGAGTCTCGCGTTTGGGCCGCCAAACGCGGACTTCGCGCGCTGGATGCAGCGCAGCTAAGACGCCAGTTTGTGCGTTGCGTGCAACCTCAGTTGGACAATCAGAAGTTCCAACTTGAAGCTGACGCGCACGCCTCCTCTGACGACGCTCAGCATTTTGGTTGCGTCGTGGAGGTGGAGAGAGACCAACGACGACCTGATGCTGGACACCAGAGATTTTAACCACGCGGGTCTCCTGAGAGACGTTGACGCGTGTGTTCCGCGCGGCGCGGTTGGTCGCAACGGCAGTTGTGCCTGAGACCATGCGGGCCTCCTGAGAGGCGTTGGCGCGTGTATCCGGCTTAGCACAGTTGGCAGCGGCGGCGCCCGAGAGAGCCTCTGATCGGGCTTCGGGGCCATTCCCCGCAGAGACCCTGCGGCAGACGCGAGTCCTTGGGCTCTTGGAGCCGGAAGAGAGAAACTCTTCGTACTTCGCCTGGTCGAACTCGACAACTAGCGATTCGACCATCCTCCCCTTACGGAGGACGTCACCTTGCGCCACGATTTGCTCGTCGGTAACAAATGAAGTCCCCAGCGGAGTCGCCATCTCTTGTATGCGTCGGGAAAAGAAGGATTCGATTGTAAAATTCTTTTGATTGGATAGAAGATTACAACAGATCGGTCTTCCGATTACAAGGGAGGGAGGATGTTGAGTCTTGAATCCTCCCTTTGTTTAAGGCTGGGTTCTTCGTGTGGCGATGGAGAGTGAATCTTGTTCTCCGTTGACCGGGTGACCGTCTAGACCTTCGGGGATCTTCTCTTCGGCTTGTAGAATGAGTAGCACAGCTCTGTCTACCAAAACTCTCAAAGAGAAGGTAGGCAAAGAGCAACTTGTACGCAGCAAGCTTGCTGAAGAGTTGAGCTCTCTCTTGCTTCTCTCTCTCTGTCTGCCTGGGTGTAGTCTGTTGTCTATCTCTGGTCTCTTGTGTCCTCCTCTCCTCATAGCGGCGGGGCTATTTATAGAGGCTTCGGGGGTGAACGTGCCCTCTAAAAGTGCTCCACAATGAGGGGCTAACTTCCCCGCTATGTGGGCGGTGACTGGCCCCATAACCAGGGCGGTTATAACCGAGACGTGGGCCTTGGACCCTCGCGCCCTGAGGTTGAGACGCGGGTGTCGAGCCCACGCGCCTTGAGGTTGAGACGCGGGTGTCGAGCCCACGCGCCTTGAGGTTGAGACGCGGATGGCCATCATTAGTCCTGCATCTAGCACCTGAAACTCTGCCTTTTTTAATGGCTTGTCTTTAATGATTTTTAGACAGCCTACAACAATATAAATTATATAACAATAATAATAATAAAAAGTTATAAAATCAATAAAAGATAATAATAGAAAAATGTACAAGCACAGACCCTTAAGCTTTACAAATAAACAAATAAATAAAATAAATACTGAAGCCCAAAACCCATGCCAGCATCCGTTCTCTTTCCCTCCCAATGCTCTTTAGCCTGTACCCAAAAACCCTGGGCCGCCACCGTTTTTCTTTTCCTCTCATTTTTACCTTTGTTTAGGCCCAAAGCCAAAGGCCCACATCCCTTTAAGCTTTACAAAAAGAAAAAGAGAAAACAAAAAAATGTTCACATCTGGGGATCGAACCCCAACGCAAGGATCCAGAAGCTCTACCAGCGTACGAGGGGCAACGAATTCTTATTTTTAAACTTGAACAAAAAGCCTTCAATTTCCATCCGAAATCAGCAGTTTTCCAATTGATTGGGCAATTTATTTGTTTGCTTAAAACATCAAACAAATCACTCAATCTTGACCCTTAAGCTTCTTCCACGTCCCAGTAGTGCCCAGATTTTATTTGGAAATTTTAGTGTTTAAATTAAAACGTAGAAACATTCTAATTTTTTCACCACTTCACCTTCCACCCTTCTCAAATCCACTCTAGATGAGACCGCTACTATGGTAGACACGGTAGTCAGAGTTCGGGAGAGGCGATTCCGGTGAGTAATTTAACACTTTTTAAGTTTTGATTTCACTTAAATATTTCATCAAACACTTAGAGTACATTAACTGTTTTCCCAAAACCTAATAAAATATTCAAAAACATCCAAATCCCTAAAACATCCAAATCCCTATTAAGAATCTTAGAAAAATTTTTACATTAGAAAAATCACCACCCCAAAATTCAAGAAAATTTTATAAAATTACAAACTACATTTGAAACCCTGTAAAAATGTTTTGGTAGCCCAATTACTTAGAGTAATTTAAATTAAAAATTTCTTTAAATAATTATAGTAATTATCTAAATTTAATTAAACCGAATGTAGATTTCTAAAATAACCAATTAATTTGATATCTGAATCCATGGCAAACTGAGTGTTTTTATCCATTTAAATAAATTATGATTCATTTTGATAAATGAATTTATTTTGTTATTTATTTATTTAAATGTTTAGCTATTTAAACTGCTTAATTACTTTTATAGCATTACAAAATTGCAAATTTAATGATTTAATTTTATGCAAGTGATTAAATATTTTACTCTGAAATTATTCAATTTGTACCTACACAACATCGGTATCGATATGTTTTAAGTGAATAGTTATTGATTTCCTTGAAATTGAATTGTTGGAATTATTAATTGTTTGTTCTTTAGAAAAAATATTTAAGATAAACATAATTAGTGAAAAATTCCAGGAAAATTAAAATATTAATTTTGTATATTTTTTGATTTTATATTAAAATTTTGATAAATGGTATCAGAGTTATCACCAGCCAGAAATGTGAGAAACTAAGTGTCATGTGGAACTATGTGTCACACGGAGTAAAGTATCATATCACACATAGATGTGGTGGGAGCCGCCTCTTGAATTCACATGAGAGCCTCCTCTAGAATCTATGGAAGCAACCTTTAGAATTTCACATTGCCTGGTAAAGTATTAGTATGAAGAGCGTAGATTTGTTATAAACATTGTTATTGATTAGACCTAAACTCACATCGCCTGGTAAAGTGTTAGTATGATGAGCGCATCAGACCCTATAATCTAGGTGGCATTGACACTAGTGCATGTCTCCATCAATCAATTTCAAATAACAACACACTTTAATAACATACATACAAATGAAGAACTCCCAACAAATTATACTATCATAGGTTGCCACGTTACTATTTAGTTATTATTGTATGCTATTGTACTTGCAATATAATTATAATATACCAATTATTATTATATTATACTATTATTTCTCTCATTTTACCACTCGCTGGGTCGCTTATTGATGACTTGCTCAGCCAGAAACTCTGCAGAATTAAGAGTACTTTGAACACGCTGCAGATCTTCAGTAGTGGACTCGTCTTAATTTTCAACTCACAAGTATCTTTTGTTTTCTTTGCTTTATTTTCTTTTTATGTAATATATCACGATTTTTTGTGATACTACTGTATTTATGTAATAAAGCTGAAAAGAGTGCAGGGGAGATCGAAGAAAACATGGATGGAGGTAAAACGACAAGATATAGAGGCTAAAGGTCTTAGTGAAGGCATATAGCTCAATAGGAATGAATGGAGAAAGCTGATCCATATGCCCGATCCGGCGTAATTCTCTGTTGGTTCATGTTGCCTACCCCAAATACTTGGGACAAATGGCTTAGTTGTTGTTGTTGTTGTGTTTAATATCATGTAGCAAGGCTTAGCGTATTTTAAAAAATACGTCACGGACTCTCGTCGCGTACCCGCATTAGTGTTTTTTTAGTTAACGGGGCGTGACAATAAGAGTTGTTGAGTTTTGATTAGAAAAAACAATTAGTTATGAATCTAATCATAGAAGTAAAACTTATCATCAATCGGCCCAAGTTAATAATGGTATTTGAATCTTTGAAGTGTTAGACTCATCATAATTATATTTGATATTTAATCCAAGCTAAATTTTAGAGTATAAAATTATAAATTTAGATTTATTAGTATCTTTATTTATTATAAGGTTTAAATTATCCAATTTATTTTCCATATTTACTATCTAATTTAGACATGGGTTGGTAACGTGTGCTCCAAAGGCAGTAGTCAAGAAGCATTAATTCACTTACTTTTTATGTTTTTCTATTAAATTTTCAAGGAATTAATTGTTGTATTTTAAATATTCCAAATCTACCTTTCTTAAAGCGATTGATTAAACGCGTAAATTCCCTATGCATCATGTAACCTATTCTCAAGACAACCCACTTCTCAAAGCAATTGATTAGGGCGTGTTTGGTTGCAAGGAAGTGAGCGGAAGTAAGGAAATGAAGAAGTATAATTGCTCACTTCCCTATCTATCTAAACCTTGGAAAAGGAAAATAAGAAAACCCTTTTTTCTTTTTTCTTTTTTCTTTTCTCTTTTACAAAACCATTTCCTCACTTCTAGAGTGCTACAGTTAATTTTGTGGTCATATATGTTGGCCCAAAGGCCATTAGCCCAATATCCCGATGAATATTTTGATGATAACAAATCATATTTAGTTATGTATTTAACAATTTTGTTTAAAAGAATTTCAGGTTCAAAACAAGTTGATTTGATGGCTCCACTATCAAGACTCACAAGTTTGGACGCCGCTAAAGATTTGCATTCCCAAGCCAAGCACAATAGAAAGCTGCGGAATCAAGACATTGAAGAAAAGTCCAAGATTTGTATTTTTACTTTTCTTTTAGACTTTTTGTCAAAACCTAGATGTTAGAAGTAGATTTATGGGATTGTCACTCACACACTTTTTAGTTTGCTTCATGGCTTCAAAAAAAAAGAATTTCTATTTCAGATTATTTCCAACTTAGGTTTTAGAGTTAACATGTTTTTGGAAATTAGTTTTAGAAACTTTAAGTTTTGGAAAAACGATTTTTGGAAAAATAAGTTTTTATCAAAGAGGATCTTTGTCAAGATGTTTTTAACTTGTTAGAGTAGTGACTTATGATCATACTCCTATTTTTATAAAGTCCAAAACCTCAATCCAAAAGACCAAACCCAAAACCCAAGTTTTCTGGTTTCTGCAGAGTCTGATTTTTCAGATCTGACAGAAGCCGGTCGACCGACGTGCACGCTGTGCATGTGTGCACGTCGGCCGACCGCTCGGGTCGACCGGGCACTTTACAGTGCTCTCTGTTTGTTTGGGTCGACCGGGGCGGTCGACCGATGTCCCCCAACGGTCAGAAATATGACCGTTGGCGGTCGACCGTCCGGGTCGACCGGCAGCTGTCAGAAAAGTCTGACAGACTCCAACAGCTATATTTTTCTGACTGTTTTTATTGGGATCTCCACCCAACGAATTTCTCCACCAGTTTTACCCTGTCTTCCATCCCCTATAAATAGGTGGTCACTTCAACATGATAAGACAACAATTTTTACAACATTTGAGAAGTGATTTTTCAAGTCTTCATTTTAGAAAAAGATTTCCAAAGCCAAAATTTCCAAACACCCTCTTGAAGCTATACCTCTACTTCACTCTAGATATTTGCACTACACAATCCCAAATTCTACATCTACATTTTGGTTATAGGATTGTGCTAAGTGAGCTATTTTTGATCAAGTGTGATCATCTTTCTTCTTGAGCAAAGTTGTAGAGGCATCGGCCTCAAGCGAGCTAGTGTGCTCCAGGTGGTGTTGCAGCATCACGAGAGATCGGACAAGTGTGTCCTTGTATTGGCGATCCAGTGGGATCAACAATAGTGGAAATCCTTCAAGTGTGAAGGCAGGGACGTAGAGCGTGGCTCGAACCTCGGAAACATATACTCGTGTTTGCGTTTGCTCGAATTTTCTCTAAACTCAAACTCCTTTATTTCTTGCACTACTTATTGTCTTTTACATTGCAAGTCTTTTAATTTGAGCAATTTGTTAAGTAGAATTTTTAATTCTGCATTATTGTCATATTCATATAGCCATCACCTATTCACCCCCCCTCTAGGTGATTTCAATATAAATCTCATTTGTAATAACTTGTAGCATAAAACAGTTAATTTTTGGTCATGTAAATCTCACTTGCATTCTAATTACAGTCCATTTTTTATTTTTCTTAATTAATTTTATTTTAATATTATTTTGTGGTCAACTTTGCGGTCAACTTCTTCACTTCCACTTCCATATTACCATCCAAATACCGGAAAAGACATAATTTTTTTCAAAGCACACTTCCCAACAACATCCAAACACCAGAAAACTTACTAACCAATTCTCAAGTTCAAAAGGGAACTATTACCACTTTTTCGCTTTCTTACTTCCTCACTTTCACCCTTAACCAAACAGGGAATCCTCCATTTTACTTGGATTGCTAATTCAGAAAAAACTAATGCTTTATTTTATTTTATTTGGAATTGGATTCTCTAATTTTTGTCCTGCTAAAACTTTTGCACTATTTTTAGATGGGAAATAATTAGTTAAGTTTAGTTGAGTATATTTCTTCCACTTTTTTATTTTTATTTTACAAAAATCTTAACAAATTACACCATACTTCATTTTATTTTATTTTTCCACAAATCAATATTCAAAATCTAAAGTATGAATTTAGTAGAAAAGATCAGAAATAATTTATTTTTGAAGAGACGGGAAGGTTAAAAAAAATAGACAATTTGGAAATAACACAATTCAAAGTTTATTTGCTTCAAAGTTGTAATAAGCTACATAGAAAACAAACAAATCCTTATTTAATGAGGGCGGATTTGAAATATTCAAAATATGGCTCTTTTTACCTTGAAAACCACATAAGAGTCCCAAAAAGTAAGTCAATTAGTGTTTGTTAACTAGTGTCTTTAGGGCACTCCTTAGCTAGACCATCAGACATTATCTTTTTGAATTAGAATACTATTTAATTCGTGTTAGATTTTGGAGACAATTTTTGTTTCGCTTCTACAATTAAAACATTGATTTTTTTTTTTTTTTTTTTGTGTGTATTGATTCTAGAAAAGAAAAGAAAGAAATAAAAAATAAGAACCTAGACTTGAAACTGAGACATCTAAAAACTCATCTTTAAAACTTACTATGTGAGTAAGAGCTACTAAGTGAGCAAGACCTTGAGAATGTTCTTAACATTATTACAATAAATTTTAAATAAAGAGGTCATAGATAAAAACTTTAGTGTGGATATTGGGGTTTTTTTTGCTAATTAACTCTACCGCGGACGAGATTCATTGGCGACCACTAGAGAGCAAACTGAGGGCCTGGTCGGGGCTGCGTTGGGGGTGAGAAGAATGTTTGCTCGCATGTAGGTTCGAACCGGTGACCATGAGAGGAGCTTGTGCTCTAACCGACTCTAGGCCACCGCTGAGCCATTCACGGGGGACCAACGTGGATATTGATTGTTTGATTATTTTGCAAACTCCAGTGTGGGTGTGCACCCACAGTGGATTATATGTGGCTAGCCCTAAGTGCAGATAGGTAACATAGAAAGGATATATATAATATCGGTACACTCACGCATTGGGTCCAACTCTTATTTTGACAACCGGTTCCGAATCTACCCGAATTTTATTTAGAAATTGATCTACAAATCTAAACGGAAACCTTAATTTTACTTAATTTATCTGGATATCAGTTGACAATCCAATTTTGAATCTAAGTTCTATCTTTTGTTTTATTGTTTAATTTTGCATTGCACCACAAAAATTTCAAGATCCAAACCCTTGTTTTAACAGAGAGACAAGACAATAACACCCAGACCCTAAACTATATATTATATTTGTTATGAAATTTAATGATGGTTGCACACATTAATCCCAAATAATTTGTCACTATGCATAATAACGTAAGCGATGATGTTAACATGTAAATATTGATTGTATAGTATCCAGAGTTTTACTATAAATAGGTCCTTCCTGATTTATTTTTATATATTTCTGATATCAATAAGAGTTTTTCTTTCTACTATCTCTTTAGAAATTCTCTCATTGTTATATTTCTTTATTTTTACAACACGTTATCAACGCGAACACTCTAATTTTATCACAAGCCTTTACCTTTAATAGCTCAAGGGAAAAAATAGATTGTTCTGCTCATTATACTCGTATAACATCATTAATATATAAAAGAGATTTTGCCGCCTATTTATAGTAATGTGATGTGATTATGAAAAGTTATTATTATTTTCTCTTATTACTTAATTTTACTAACTTCTCTGTTGATGCTTGAGTAGAGTAAACCTCAAGCTACACACGTTAACTAACATTATATTTCAATCATAGTTATTATTACAGTGGACAATTCCTAGGGAATCAATCCCGCACCAAAATAGGGAAGTGGATGTAATCAAATCGCAGAAAAAAGCAATCGCAAATACAGTGAATTACGTGAAAAATCCGAAGAGGGAAAAAATCACGGAGAGGGAGAGAGAAGTTTTACTATGTCAATGGCGATTACATAGGGTTCTCTGAATTCAGGTGAACATGAGGTCCCTTTCCTATTGGAAGAGATCCTCTATTTATATAAATTATGTCAAATAAATACAGTTAGGGACTCCTGCTCAATTTGAATATCTAAATCTCTTATCTGGCTTAGGATTGAGCCAAACACCCTGATTTGAATTAGTGTAGGACAGAGTTCATCTCTATCTAGTGATCTGGGCTCGACTGTAGATGGGGATGAACTGCTCCGGGGAGATTGCTACCTTATTTTAATTAAGATTGAGCTTAAAGATAGAGATCTTTATAATCAGATTTGGCTCTAATTTTAATCTCTGGAGCCATTCGTAATCCAAACAAGCTGATGATTTCGGATAACCGTTCTAGAAGTAACTACGTGTCACATATCCACGCAAGGGTGGATTGACACACGTCGTGATCTCAGGCGAGTCAGAAAGTGACCACTACAGATGCACCTCTGCTCCTTTCTTAGGAAGAGGTCGGGAACGCTCTCTTGGGGGAATTCAGGTTCCCGAAGTCTCCGATGTAGATAGGGGAGCATAATGAAATGAGAACTTTCTGAACCTGAATTCAAGGTATTCATTTTTGCTTCAGAGTTTGTCGTGTAGTCGCATGCGCAGCGATACAGTCTGGCAAGGCTTTAAATGTGCATTACATCCAGTGCTGCGCCGATCTAGCTACCGCCTTTCGTGCAACACTGTATTCGAGGTGGGTGCTACTTATCTCGAGTGGCGACATTGGCAAGGTAACCGTCTCTTATAAAGGTGGGCGCTTTTCTAGGAAGGCATGGCACATCTAACGTGAGGGTTCGAGTTCCTTCTTTTATGGCACGTCTAGGATCCCAAGTGAAGCGATGCTTCCTTTGAGATTAGAAGTCTAGGAGGTTGGCTCTTAGGCTTCTTCCCTCTATATTGTATGAGTCAAAAAATCACAATTGTAAAGTTCTTTTAATTGAATAGAAGATTACAACGGATAAAATCTGATTAAAAAAAGAGGAAATATTTTATTGATTCTCCTCTTTTTTTAAAACTGGGTTCTTCACGTAGCAGTAGAGAGTGGGCCTTGTTCTTCATTGACTGGCTAGATGTTAGACTTCTTTGGGAGGGAAATCTTCTCCTCGAATCACTGACAGAGTAGCACAGCTCTTATCAATGACAAAATCTCAAAAAGAGATAAAAAAAAAAACTTAAACTTGGTAAGTTTAAAGAGATGAACTCTTTTGATTCTCTCCTTTCTCAATTCTGATCAACCAACCCCTTTTTCAATAGTTTTCTTGACTATTTATAGAGCATTTCAGGGGTAAATTGTCCCCTAAAATTTCTATATAATGGGGTTAACTCCCTTCATTACGTGGGTATTAATTGACCCAGTATTGGGGCAGTTATAGCAGAAATGCAACAATGTTTTGTTGCTTGAAATGCGGGCTTGAGCCTCGCGTTTTTATAGAAACGTGGACATGGTCGAGTTCCATATTTAAACTGAAATGCGGGCTTAACAAGCCCAGTGTTAGATCGTAAACGCGGGCGTAGACCCGAGCCTCACGTTTGAATTAAAACGTAGGCTTGGCTAAGCCTTGCATATTGAATTGAATGATGGCTTGGACTGAGCCTCGCGTTTTGAATTGAACGCTGGCTTGAGTAAGCCTCGCGTTTTGAATTGAACGCTGGCTTGGACTGAGCCTTGCGTTTTGAATTGAACGCTGGCTTGAGTAAGCCTCGCGTTTTGAATTGAACGCTGGCTTGAATAAGTCTCTCGTTTCTTAATGATCTGAGCCCTGTGTTTGATAATTTCATCTTTAATTTTTTGACTGTCCACAGAACCCCTCCAAAGTTTTCGAGACTCCGTAGTTGACTGGAACTAATTTCGAAATACTTTGGACTTCATGTTTAACTGTGGGCTTCCAAGCCTGAACTGGCAATCATTTGTGACACTCTGAACTTGATCTTATCTGGATTCCGGTCTTCGTGAGTGTACTGTTGAACTCTTTGAAGCCACCAAAGACGATCGTTGCAAGTATCTAAATACTCAGTATAGACCTTACCTGAGCTCTGATCTGATTGTTGGTGTACTACTGAATCGGGAGAATTGTCATTTGCTTTTGCTAGTATACTATATAACTGATTGTAGAAGGAGAGACTAACTTTGCTTTTGAGAAAAGAAACACAGTTCTTGTAAATGCAAGGATTGCATTTTTTTTTCTCAGACGCGGGCTTCATTTGAAGTGAAGCCGCACCTCTCACTTGATATAGAGACGTGGCTCTTTAAGCGTTACAAACGCGGACTTGATTCAAAGTGAAGATGCAACACTCACTTGGAACAGAGACGCAACTCTCAAGCGTTACGAAACGCGGGGCTCTTCTTGTTTAGAGATGCGACTTTTGTGGAACGCAAGCCTTGCATTTGAGTGCACTGACACGCGTCTGGCCTAAATTGACCTCGAGATATGCATCGCGTATCTCAGCCTACGCGTCTTCCTATAAAAGGCGCAACGCGTCCTTTCAAGAGTCATCATTTAATTTTCTGCCTCCTTTAACTCTGCGTTTAGAGTTTGCAAGCTTCTTCAAGCTTTGTTTAGAACCTAAAGCTTCGAGCTTTTCACTTTAATCTTCTTCGAAGATTTCATTGGTAAAATGGCCCTAAAACAAAAGCAGATCGGCTTCCTCGTCTAGCGCCCTTCGTCGGCAGCTCAAGTGGGCGGCGCACCTCCAGCAGAAACCCCATTTTAGGTAAAAATGGCTTTCGCAATTAATGGACTCAGAGTCTTTCATATTCTTAAACTTCTGTTGAAGTTAAACAGTTAACGCGAGATTCATGGCGCACGTTTGAATTGTGGACGCGACTTTCATGTTGTTGAGCAAGACGCGGGTTTGAGGATCCTCGCGTCTTGGTTTTATCAATTTGACTCTCGCAACTGCCTATTAAATGTAGTATTGTTAACTTCACGTTAGAGTGTCCTGAACGCTACTCTCACATAGTTGAGCCCCGCGTTTGAAGTCCAACACTTAGAAAAATTTTCAAGTCTTGAAGTTCAAACGTGGACTTCATGTGATCCTTACGTTTTTAAGTCTCATCCCTCTTCTTTTTTGAACGCGTGTCTCAAGTGAGCCTCGCATTTCAGTCATTGAATGTGGATCTCACACAATCCCCGCGTTCGGGCTTCAACACTTAGTTGACTTCAAACTTTTTCTTCCTCGTACATGTGTTCTTCCTTTTGTAGTACGATATTCCTCAAATCCTTTGTCCAAGAAATGCCATTTTGGACATGTCGGTGGTGCTAATCAGAATATGGTTTTCATTCTTCAGAAGATTGCTCTGATAATTGCTAATAAATCAAGAGAGTGATGGAGCCGGGTTAGCAATGCATACTGAGCGATGGAGCCGGGTTAGCAATGCCAGTATGCTTACTCTCTGGGAAATCATTTTAGATGATCGGTTTGAATCAGATTCCCGTGCACTATTAAGGAAGCCTGACTTCTTCTTTGCTGACTCAACTGAGAAGTATGAAGCGGTTCTTTATGATGGAGATTACAAATGGTTCCGTCAAATTAGTAATAGGAGATTCTTTCTCCGAACATGGAGCGGATGTATCCACTAGCATATATGCAGCATATATCTGTACATTAGATGATGGACTGGGAGCTGATCAAGTCAATCTCTAGAGTTTTCCTGGGCAAGATAGGTGTCCACAACGTCTACACAGTCAGTCATGGGAGGAACGTGCTTAGGTTGCATTGGTCAGAGCTAAATACCTGACAGGGGAGACTCCACAACTAGTAGCCACCTTTATCAAACAATTCCTAAACGTGAGGGGTGATTTTCCTCTAGAATTTCATGCGATTGTGTGGATTCACTTTACCGACAAGATATGGTGGGACAGAACAGAAGGATTCGCTCTTACAGAGTTTGAAGACCTTTTACTGCAAGCAGGACTATATGGGGCTGTTAGGGCTGTGTGTATGGTATTCCACAGAGCAACTAACACTTCTACGCTGTCCTGGAGCGGTACAATTCAAAGACTTGCACGTTCTTTACTCCCATCAGAGAAATGGGGCTTGCCCTTCATGAGATGTACGAAGTCTTGGGGCTGGTAATTGGAGATGCCCCTTATGAAGAATACGTCACGTTGACAAAGGAGCTGCATCTACTGAAAAAGAGCGATCCTCTGATATATGAAACTTACTCGGAAGTGCTGTGTCATTTCCATATCTATGGACAAGTGATGGGATGGAGAAGCGGGGGAGTTAAACAGATGTCATTGGTGAATTATTTGATCCCCGGGGTGAATAATACTGGCCTGGTGACTCGGCTGGCTCCTAGCACCGATGAAGAGATAGCTGAAAGGATCAGTGCATCCGCTAGTCTTACACCACAAAATCTAATAAAGACACTTTCAAACTAGATGTGATCTTTGAAAATTTTCATCACCAAGCTAAGATCCTAATATCTGATAGAGCTCTATTGGCAGGTTTACTTATGCTTTGGTTGAAGCGATGTGTGGTTCCAACACTTTCCTAAGAAGTGATTGTTACTGATGTGGTGTACCTGATGGTCTTACTTACTCATGAGAAGTCCATTACCCTCCTTCCAGTAATGGTGGCCAGGATTCAGAGCGGGTTGCGGGCACTGACGAAGAGCTTTCGTCAAGTGGAGGCAATCGTGGATGTGAAGGGCAACCCGGTTAAGGATTCAAATGCTCATTCCCTGGTTAAGACTCCCAGTCCAAGGGTCAAGCTTTCATACACTTATTTGATGGCTTGGTACGTAATGCATTGTCCATTACTGATGACCGCAATCTCTGCATCAGAAGAATTTGTACCCTTCGTGCAATAGTTGGAGAACTGTAACTAGATTCACAGTTACATTTTCTTCATCCAGAAGACTATTTTGAGCGGGGCAAACTACAACTACCAACTTGTCAGGTGCTTCCCTGAGATCCATGACGCATCCTGCAAGGACAAGTTTTCAGACCTCGCTGGTCCGGACAGATTCACCCGATTATCCTCTGGCGTCTTCTAGTGGTTAATCAATATCTGGCTCAGATATTTGGTTTTTCGCTAAGAAAACTCTTGCACGATCGAACCTTACATGCCTTGTCAATTCGCCAGGTAGTTTTGTTACGATCAATTATATGTCGGCAACTCCAACCCATATCTTCTCTTCTATGGGAGTTTGATTGAAAAAGCCCGAGCATGTTACTATAGTGTAGCCGGAGGAACCGGAGCTGTCTTTATCCTTTCTTACAAGACGCCTAATTTTTATACAAGCCTTGGGTTTTGTACGTGATATTTTATTGCAAATAAGGTGCCTGGATTTGGAATAAACATTTCATGCATAAAAGACATCAAATCCACGTATATAGCTAAGGAAGGGTCCAAGGGTTGCTGGATACGAGGGATGATCGAGTATCAGGAGGCCGAGAGGGAGGCCAGCAGAACAGAGGAAGCTTCAGAGTCAGAGTCTAGATCAGAAGCTGCTGAGAAGCTACCAGAAGAATTCAGCAAGCTGTGTCTAAGCGCACCTGGGTTTTTTCTTTTGAAGATGAGCCAAGCCGAAAGAAGACGAGAAAAGGGTCTGAGACTGCAGCTTCAGCACAAGTGCTTGAGACAAACCCTTCTAGTATAGAGGTGCAGGAAGAAGAAGAAGAAGAAGAGTCAGCCCAAGCTCTACATCCTCAGAGTCTTTGTAGCAGGGTCCTGCAAATTCAGCGGAGGTAGAACCTGTTGTGGAGTCTGCAGCGGCTGAAGGACCCGTAGAAGTGGCCACAATAGCTCCTGAGGATACAACAAATATTGAAAATCATATTCCTGTTCAACTGAAAGTCACATCAACTCTGGAAGAATAGAAGGAGGTGCAGTCGGGCTTCCCAAGTGTTCTAATGCCGCTTTCTCAAATTCTAGAGCACAGCCCAACCACTGGATTGATTAACAGTAAGGTTCAATACTTAAGTCCCTTCAACTCAAATATTGTCTTCATCGTCCGAGGAACAAGTTGACTATTCAGGAGACGAACTTGACTTTGGTGATGAACCTGCTCCTTCTAATACTAGCAAGTTTTCTCACATTTTAGAGGAGGAGATGCGAGTAGACGTTTCAGAGACAAGTCTACCATTTGAAGGAACTGCCATTGTTGAGGGTATTTATTCTATCCCACTTGTTCTTTTCTTCATATGAATATTGTTTTAATGGTCGTTTGACCGTTATTTGCAGGCGTTGTCACGGGTGTCGGAGCTGCAACCTCCTCTCATATTGAGGAGATGATTGAGGAACTGGTCCAGTCAGGGGGCCTTGAAGTTCCTACTACTGGCACGATCTCTGTGGGTACAACCACCATGATTGAGTAACCCTCATCCCCAAGCAGCTTACCGAAGGATCTACCATCTTCGGTTCCTCAGCTTGGTAAGAAAATAAAGATTCCTTATATACTCTCTCTCATTATTATTGCTAACATGGTTGTTATATTTGCAGAGAGTACTGTGGTGGCTCAAGTGAAAGAGCCTATGGCAAGCACTGATGCAAGAGACAACACACTTCATACTTCAACGGATGAACCAAGTATTGTGAAGTCTGCTCCTGTAGTTGTCACATCAAAAACCCACAATTACTGTCCAGAAGGTGCCGGGCACAACTTTGGCCTTGAGGGAATCTACTGTTGATCTTGACCCTGTGCTCCCAGGAAGAATAAGTGAGACGACTTTTGCCCCTACAGACACCATTCACACTATTATAAAAATGGGGTACAGAAGTGTGTCAGTAGAGTTAGCTCTAGCCATGGACATCATGAAAGAATTGGCTCTTCAGATGGTCCAGCAATTCTTCATTTCAATGAAGTCTTGCATTGAGTTGGTGCTCTCTACAAGAAGTTTCTTCGAGTTTGAACGATTGAGAATCAGATTGAAAATATTCATCATACTGGAGGTACGGATCAAGCTAAGGCACATCTGGCACTAGTGGAGCAACTGGGGATGTCCTTGAAGTAATTAAGTACCCTGGAAAATGTCAATACGACGAATGAGGCCCGGTTGATGCTAAACAAGCTCCTCACTGCTCAAGAACGCTAATGGAAGGAGATTGAGGAGCTAATGGCTGAGGAGGCCTGTCACTTTAATGAATTCACGGCCAATTACCAGAGATTGGTTGATGACTCCAGGAAATCTAAGATCATCATCAAAAATGCGGAGCCAAGGCACAAGCTTTGATTCAAATTAACGAGCAAAAACTTACCGCCGCCATGAAGAAACTGGTGGAGCTAGAGGTCACCAAGGAGTAGATTCAAGAAGATCTCACTGCTCGTTCTTCCAAGCTAGAATCTCTTCAAGCACAACTTGCTAAGAAGAAATTCTTGTTGGATGAAGAATTTAGAGTTAAGATTTGACAGAAGTTGAGAGAACACGCTAACGTGAGATTCAGCGGCTCCGGGAGCAGATTCACTCTCCCGCTAAGCAAGATTAGTCCTTTTGTATCTCCTTTTTTTTTTATAACACTCCATTTATCAAATAAGATAATATTTATATCACTTTTATCATTTTGATATAAATAATAAAAGTTATCAAAATATCTCATCTTTATTCTTTCTTTTATGTTTGAAAATCAGACAGACTAAATTGATTATATTTGATTGCCAGAGGTGACGATTAACGTAGCCATCAAAAGTTTAATTCTCCTAGGGAAATTGAATTTTATGGACTTGACATTCTTTTGATGAGAATAACAAGTGAAACTTGACCAAATGGGGATTTTGAACAGACTGTCAAAGGTGTAGTGTTAACTTGACAGTTTTTAGGTGGTAAAAGATTGGACAAGTTTTGTAGACTTGCTACTCTATAGAAGAGAACAACAAATAGGGTTTAATCCGCTAGGGATTATGTCTGAGTTTATTGTTAGAGGTTAGTGTTAACATAAATAGGACTTAGTTTGAATTCAAGGAGAATACTGCTAAAGGTGTGATATTAACATAATAGCAATTTTAGGTGGATCTGCAAATTTATTAAGGAGAACGACAAGTGAGATTAGATCCATTGGGAATCTATAAAAATATTTACCGTCGGAGATGTTATATTAACTTAACGGGTTTAAGTTGAATTTGTCAGAGCTATGGTATTAACTTGACAAAGTTGTAGGCTAGAGGTGTAATATTAATGTTGTGCCATAAGAATTTCAGTTTCGTTGGGAAAACTGAAAGTACCACTGCCATAGGGTGTAGTGTTGAACTTAACAGTAGAGATAATGTTAGGGGTGTAATTTTAACTTAGCATTGGTTATCTCAATTTTGATGTAGAAGCTCGAGGGAAGATCATTATCATAGGTGTAATGTTAACTTAACAATAAACTGGATGCTAGAGGTGTGATATTAAACTTGGCAGAGTTTAAAGGAAGTGACCATCAGAGGTGTGATGTTAACTCAACTGTGACTTGATTACTGTTAGAGGTGTAATATTGATTTAATAGTAATTTGTCAGAGGTGTATAACTTGACAAAAGTTAGTTTGTGCTATGAGAAATCTTGAGGACCTGTCATTCTATTGAAGAGAATTGACAAGTGAAACTTGATTGTCAAAGGTGTAGTATTAACTTGACAGGTTTGAAGACTCATGACTGCATGTGAGGATATCAACAAGAAGAAATTTTATACTCGCTGAGGAGGATAAAAATGTTACTGTCAGAGGTGCAATATTAACGTGATAGACATCAAATTTCCCTGGGAAAAAATAAAGCTCAATTGAGCGGGTATTTAAACCCATGGGGACCTATGAAGCCTTGTCGTCAGAGGTTTAATGTTAACCTGACGGGCTTCATTAGGATTGGAGAGTAACTTATCAGAGGTGTAATATTAACTTGACAGGTTTAGTTCTGTGATCATTTCACTGGGGAAATGGATACAAATTTATAGTGGTCCTACCATTCCACGAAAGGAAATTGGTAAGGAATTTGGGAGGAGAAGGCGGGACTAAGTCCCTTAGGATTTTTAGCAATCAATAGTTATGGTATGTCTTTACCAACTGGCATTTGAATTGGGCTAGCCACGCTATTCTTCTCAGCATGATGAGTTATCAAGAATTTCTATTGGACTTAAAAACCAATATTTTTCTCTATCCTTGGCTGTTAAGGGCATTGGATTTGGATAGCATCTAAAGAAGAGTGATAAAACTAATATTCAGTTAGCTTGTATTTGTTGGCACAATTCTGTTGAGGATTGGACTGTGTTCTCATGCACCGTTCACCCGATCATTCCTCTTAACCAGCTTCTTATGTGCCAATTAGAACTCCGGCGATTTTTGATCGTCGACGTTGGTCCTACTTGCCGCCGAATAGTTGTTGATCAATGAGAATTATTATGCTGGCATTGAGCAGAACATAGCCGAAAACTATTGATCAGTAAAGACTATTATGCTCGTGTTGAGTAGAGCATAGCTATTGATCAATAAGAACTATTATGCTCGTGTTGAGTAGAGCATAGTCATCAATTGAGAATTCCATTGTAGAAGAATGCATTTGATGCAAACATCATATATACCTGACCTAATGATCGGAGGTTTAATGTTAACATGATCAAGGGTATTATTTCTTGAAGAACTTGCCATTAATCGGCATCATAAGTGTATTGCCTTCTAGATTTATCAGGCGATATGCTCTATTTGAGTAGAATGACTCTACCACAAATGATTCTTCCCATTTGGGTTGAAATTTTCCTTTCATCTTATGTGTCATCACCATTGGTCTTATGACAGCTAAGACAAGATTACCTTTCTTAAAAGTCCGTTCTTTGACTTTCTTATTGAAGGCTCTAGAAATTCGAGCTTGATAAAGCTTGATCTATATTGAGCTTATAGACGTTTATCATCTAAAGCTTCTTACTCCTGGAGTCACAATTGATGTTTCTCGTCATCCATCATCTTTGTGGTTAAAGCAACTCCCAGGGATAGGATCTGAACTTCTAGAGGAAGTACAGCTTCACACCCGTACACCAAAGAGAATGGTGTAGCTTTCGTTAGGGTTTTCCATGTCGTGCGATAAGCCAATAAGCATTCATCTAGCTTATCATCCTAGTCGCCGTTGGCTCTTCGAGATGAATTTCTTAAGAAATTTTCTAATGGTCTTGTTGAAAGCTTCTGCAAGGACGATAGTAGCTAGATAGTATGCCGTTGAAGACACACTCTGGATCCCAAACATGTTGCAGAATTTTTTGAATGCTTGGCTGACGAACTGAGGTCCATTATCATAGATAATCCATCGTGACCCACCAAAGCGATAAACAACATGATGTTCGACAAACTTGATCACGTCAGACATCTTTACTTCTCTCAGAGGAATAGCCTTTGTCCATTTGGAGAAGTAATCGGTTATGGAAAGAATAAACCAATGTCCTTTGGAAGATGGTGGACTGATTGGACCAATCACATCCATTCCCCACATCTCAAATGGCCATGAAGAAGTTGTAGGATGAAGATGTCCTGGAGCTTGGTGGATGAAATCATCATGGATTTAACAAGCATGACATCGCTTAGTATAGGCGATGGCATTAGGATCATCTTCAGCCGATAATATCCAAGTCTTTAGAGTCAATCTCCAAACTTTAGACTAGGTTGTTGAGCCCCACAAATACCGTCATGAGCTTCATTGAGTGCCTCTTGTGCCTCTTCGTGTGGCAGACAACGTAGTAAGATTCCATCATGCGATCGATAATACAGTGTTCGCGTGATCGTGTTGTAGTGGAATCTACGGGCCTTCCTTCTAATAGTGGCCTCCTCTTTAGGGCTATCAGGCAGTATGCCATATAATACATAGTTGATGAATGAGAGTCGCCAATCCCCTTGAGCTCTGATCTTGTTGAAGTCTCTAGATCTTCTTTAACTTGAAGGTCTCATGTTGGAGTTTGATCATCTTTAAGGGCAAGCTTTGGACAATACAGATCATGACCATAGACGAGTATTTTCTCTATTATTTCGGCTGGAAGAGCCAAGCAGGTCGTAAGAGATGCCAATGCATCTGCATGTGCATTTTGCTGGCGAGTACATGATCGATGTAGAAGTTTCTGAACTTCTCCGCCATGCGGATTGTTGCGTTGTGATAGGGCGTCAAGTCTTCATGTCGGACTTCGTACTCCCCGCAAACCTGATTGACGATAAACTTTGAGTCACCGTATGCTTCGAGATTTCTGACACCAATCTCTTCTGCGATTTGCATTCTAATTAAAAGAGCATTGTATTCTGCCACATTATGGGAACATGGCTCAGTTAGTGAGAATGCACGAGGAATCACATAGTTTTATGGAGACACGAGCACTACCCCTACTCCTGCCATGATGTTTCCTCTAGGACTCATTCTTGATGCACCATCAAAAAATAGTTGCCACACCTGTTCTTCGAAAGATAACAACAATAACAACTAAGCCATTTGTCCTAAGTATTTGGGGTAGGCTACATGAACCAAAAGAAAATTATGCCGGATCGAGCACATGAATCAGCTTTCTCCACACATTCCTATCGAGCAATATGCCTTCACTAAGACCTTTTACCTATATATCTTGTCATATTCCTCCATTCATGTTTTATTCGGTTTCCCCTGCGCTCTTTTAACTTACCCTAATTTGATACGCTCTACTCGTCAGACTGGCGCATCTGTAGGTCTACGTCGCACATGACCAAACCATCTTAGGTGATTTTCTCTCATCTTTTCTTCTATAGAGGCTATACTTATCTTAGTATGAATATCCTCATTTCTCACCTTATATCTCCTCGTGTTACCACACATCCAACGAAGCATGTGCATCTATGCTACAGTCATCTTCTGGGCATGATATCTCTTCATGGCCTAATATTCTGTGCCATATAATAAAGCTATCCTAATAGCAGTCCATAAAACTTTTCTTTCAGCCATAATAGAATATCACGATCATATAAAACTCTTGTTGCGCTTCTCCATTTCAACCAGTCGGTTTGGATCTTATGGTTGACATCACTATTGATCTCCCTATCCTTTTGGATAATAAAACCCAAGTACATAAAATGACTACTCATCGGTATTTCTTGACTATCTAATGTCACGATACTATAATATCAGATTCTTTGTTTACTGAATTTACACTCCATATACTCTGTTTTGGTCCTACTTAATCTAAAACCTCAAGATTCTAGAGTTTGCCTCCATAACTCCAATTTTGCATTTACCCCAGTTCTCGTTTCATCGACTAGGACAGTATCATCAGCAAATAGCATAACTATGGTATCTCATCCTGAATAGCTTTAGTAAGCTCATCCATCACTATAAAAAATAAGAGTGGACTCAATGAAGATCCTTAATGCAATCCAATTGTGATAGAAAAATCACTTGTTATGCCTCCACAAATTCTGACATTTGCCACTACTCCATCGTACAGTCCCTGATTATATCAATGTATTTGATGAGAACTTTTTTCATCAATGTCCACCATAATACCTCTCTTGGCATCTTATCATAAGCTTTTTCTAAATCAATAAAGACCATGTGCAAATTTCTCTTGTTCTCTCGAAATTGCTCTATAAGTTGATGAAGCAAATGAATAGCCTCTGTCGTCGATCGCCCCGACATGAACCTAAACTGGTTCTCTGATATTTTAACATTCTGTTTTAACCTGTGTTCAATTACCCTTTCCCAAAGCTTCATAATATGACACATGAGTTTTATTCCATGATAGTTTGAACAACTCTAGATATCACCCTTGTTCTTCGAAAGATGTCTGAGTTATATAAATTTCAGCGATCTTATCTGGGAGATTTTTCATAAAGTTTAATCGTCCTTAGATTTAGATACTCAACCAAGAAATTTGCACCGCCTATCCTTTCACGGCTTTCTACAGCAAGAAATGTATTTCATATTGCGAAAGCAATATGGCCAATTTCGCTAATTGACCATTCAGCGATGATGATTTTGTTATAAGCAATCTCAAAAGAATGACTTTTGATATGACATGAATAGTTTAGCCCACCAAGTAGTGATGCATCTTTCTGGACAGCGAACACCAACGCGAGGCATTCTTTTTGATTGGGTTGTATCGATGCTCAACTTCGATCATGATTCTACTAAGGTAATAGATTGCTTGCTCGTGTCCTTGATCATCATTCTGGGCTAGTAATGCTCCCAAAGAATGATCTATAACTCGAAATATACATGAAGGGTTTCCCTGATACTGGAGCTGCGAAGATAGGTAGGTGCATGAGGTACCATTTAATCCCCTCAAACGCTTCTTGGCAAGCATTATCCCAAATGAATGAGACTCCCTTCTTTATTAATTTGGTGAAAAGTTGGCATCGTCCTGAGAGGTTTGAGATAAAAACCTCCGGATATAGGTTAGTCGCCCTTGCAATCTTCTAAGTTCTCTAAGATTCCTTGGAGGTTGCTGTTGGCCCAAAGACCTTCCACTCTAGTTTTGATGATGATTAACTCATGTAGTTATGTGTACTAATAATCTTGTGATTTTAGTTTCAGATCTTTATTCAAGATATTAGTAGGTGATTAGCTTCAACAAGATGGTTTGGACGCTTTCACATGATGATTCCAGAGCCCGAGCATCAAGATCTTACATAGCACTCGTTGGAATCTAGCTCGGTGGATCACGGAGTTTTGGATCGAGTCGGCTTGGAGACGGCGCTCTACAAGAAGACCTCAGTACCTAGTTTAGTTTTTGTGTTTAGATCCATTTGTAAAGATTAGAATAGTATGATATGCTCAAGTTCACAAAACACACACATTTTACATTTTGATTTTGGTTTTCGGTTTGATTGGTTTAACCGATCTTGGTTTTCATGAATAAATAAGTATCAAAACAAGTTTACATGTGTTTATGTATATTAGACATATTCTATATACATGTATGCTTCATATCCTAGACAAACTTAATTTGATATACCTATTCATGTGTTTTAGTTTTGTGTTTTAACAAAACATATTTTTGGAAATAAAGTAAAAAAAACTATGATATGTATATGTTTCTTGTATATTGGATTTCTATCCATATGCTTCATGCTTCAAAGTATTTAAATATCATGTTTTTGTATTTGGATAAGTTTTGAAAAAATCGGATGTTCATTTGGAAAATTCAAGTTTGGAAAAATACAGGTTTTAGTTTTCGGCAATATTTTCTTAACACAAAAATGGTTCAAAATGTTTGAGATTTGTGTTGAAATTTTTAACACAAGTTTGTATTTCAAGGTATAATGATAAAACTATTTTTGTGAAATTTTAGAGATTTTATGAGAATTTTTAAGCCATTAAAAACTTATGTTTTCTGTCCCATAATATAGCCTGCCAGGCTCTAGCGGTCGACCGGACCGGTCGACCGGACCCAGAGTCGGTCGACCGGACTAGTCGACCGACGTGCACAAAACATGCACGCTGGCCTGCCCATTAAGCCGGTCGACCGAGCGGTCGATTGACGGAAAGCAACCCACTCTCGGGTTGCTTCGGTCGACCAAGCGGTCGACCGGCCAGAGAGCCGTTGCTCTCTGGTTTAGGACCCGGTCGACCGGTAGCAGCAAACGGTCAAAATTTGACCACTGGCCGGTCGACGGCCGGTCGATCGGAAGGTCAAAACTGGCCTTATTTGTTGCCAACGGCTAGTTTTGAAAAGAGGCTATAAAAATCCCATTTGAGAGAGGTTTTCTCTAAGAATTTTTGAGCTAATTTTTTCTTACTCTCTAGTGTTTTCACATCAATCAAAAGAAGTTTTTGGGCTCAAAAGATTACAATCTATTTGGTGTTTTTCTAGGGTTTAGAAAATCAAAGAAAAGTATTTTTGGGAAAAGAGTTTTGATTCAACTTCTTCATCTTGTTTTCTAGTTTTTCCCGAGGATTTTCTTTGAGTATTTGTTTTCCATTCCTTTGGTTTTCCTCACACTTGAGCTACATCTACTATCCTATTCTATAGGATCTTTTTATTTTGTGGGAAAAGAAATTATTTGTGGTTGTTAGACCACCAAGTTGTAAACCTTTATTTGTTGGTTAGCTCCCTCTTTGGTAGAGGTTGAGATTGTGCTTTGCTCCCTCTTGGTGAGGTGGAGTTGGTATTGGTTTTGTATCTCTCTTTGGTAGAGGTGGATTGTGGTGCCTAGGTGGCGGTTGTATTTAGTTGAGAGAGGAGTTAGGTACTCCTGGTTGTATTTGCCCCAAAATCCTCGTTGGAGGTTCCCTGTGTGGGAGTCCTGTGTGGACTAGTGGATTGGAAATCCTTCTCGGTGAAGGCGGGGACGTAGAGCTGGGTGCTCGAACCTCGAAACACATCTTACTGTTTGCGTTTGATCGATTGACTCTCTCTTTTCTTTGTGCATTGATTCATATTGTTATGTCATTTACATGCTTGTGTGTTATTGCAATTAATTTTAAATTCCGCATTCATATCATTTGATTAGCATTATCACCTATTCACCCCCCTTTAGGTGATTTCAATTGGTATCAGAGCCTACGCTCCTGATATTTAGGTTTAACCACCTAGGAGTGAGATCTTAGTTTGCTAATCTTCATTTGCACTTGCACACATATAGTTTGCACTCATGGATAGCCCTCCTTTGTTTGATATTTCTAGACTTGATATTTGGAAGGCCAAGATGAGTTGTCATTTGAAAGCATTAGGATATAAAGTTTATCAAGCCATTACCAAGGAATCCTACCCCAATGATAGCAAACATAAAAAGGCCAATGCATTAGCCCTTAAAGCACTTAGATCATCTCTTGATAAAGACTTTTTACATGTGTTTGCTCGCTATGATTCGGCTTTTGTAGTTTGGAGCATTTTAACTTCTCCTGAGCTACCAAAGATCATCGATATAATGAGGAGATCTAGGAGAGACAAGCCCGACGAGCATTGCCTCATGGTCCAAGGGAATGACTCCCTTGAGGTACAATCGGAATCTCTACTAGATGTTAGCACTAGTTCCTACTGTTATGGGTGTTTAGAAGTTCAAACCTTAAATATGGAACTTGCTACTAAGTTTGAAATTTTTTTGAAAAACATGATCTTTTGAAAAAGAAGAATTTTGAACTAAAAGAAGAATATGAAGATTTGTGTTCAAGATTTGATTTAATTTTGCAAGAGAAGGAAGAGATTTGTAGTGAACGTGACTCACTTAAATCTCAACTAGACCTTGCCATAAAGGAAAATAATTTTTTGAAAAGCAAAAATGATTGTGATGATGTTGAGAAAAATAATGAGGTTTTATCTTCAAAATTAGATTTTATTTTAAAGGACAATCATTCTTTGAAAAATGAAATTGAGTTTATTTCAAAAGAATTAGATTTAGTGTTAAATAAAAATAAATCTCTACAAAATGATATAGATTCACATGTTTGCCATGCTAGTGTAGCCTCACCTAGTACATCTATTGCATGCTCCACTTTATCTTCAAGTATTGACAATGATATAAATGTTTTGAAGAAAAGTGTTGATTGTTTGTACTCCACTTTGAGCCAATGTGCTTTAAATCATACATGCTTGGAATCCTTAGTTCGAAAGAAACAAGTTCCATCTTTGCATGCACACCCTCCACGGCATACACATGCTCCTCACGTAAACACCCATCACACTTTGTATGCTCATGTGTACACTTGTACACATTGTGGACATAAGGGCCACCTTGCTAGATTTTTCTATGATAGAATACATGATGAAAATTTAGCAAATAATTTTGTTTGGGTTAGGAAAGGGACTAACCCCCATGGACCCAAAAAAGTATGGGTACCAAAGAAATCTCCTATTGTATTTGATGTAGGTGTGGGCTCTCACATGACGTGAGAGTAGCGGTACCTTGGAGTGGATGCGTTCTGAGCTTCATGATGACCATTTGGATGCATCACTTTCAAGGGAAGATTTGGTGGGAGGACCACCTTGGTTTGGAGAACTAGAGAGGTGCCTTCATTGGTTTTAGTATCGATCTCTAATTCCCGTTTTTATTTACATGCTTTCACATCATTGATTTATAGCAAGTCATGTTTTATTGTTCATTATGCCTATGCCATGTTCATTAGATTAGTAATATACATGTTTAGTTATATGAGACACCCATGTTTAATATAGATCTATATCTATGTGTTTTCACTTTGTTTTTAACTAATATGTATGTCCTAAATCTAATGCACATCCATATACATAATGATCATATGGATGTTTGTGATGTTTTATTTTGATACTTTATGTTTTGATTAGTATGTTTAATACCATGATTATTAGACCATTGACATACATATATAGCTTTTGAGATCACCCATATTCATATGGATCATTTTTTGTGTTCTCACATATGTTTAGCTTTATGTATATCATAATTCTAATAGCATGTGGATTTACATAATGATCACATTTATATTTATCATGTTGTTTATGTCTTGTTTTATGCTTCATGATTTGAATATATGTTTAAATGTTAGTTTTTCATTAAAACTAGGATTTATACTTGTACATATAGTGGGTCGCAAATAGATCATTATATGTTTGTGCTTGAACGCTTATTTGTACCCATTAGATGTGCTAGTATAGTCTAGTTTTGATGATTCATCCATTTAACTTGTATTCCTATTTTATCCATGTTTTTCATGTTTCTATGTTTAACTTCATGTATATGTCTATCTTGTCCAAACTATTGTTTATACATATACATCCTTTGAGCCACGTGCCTTCATGCATATACATTTGTAGACTTGTTATGTTTTGAATATGTATGTATACTTTAGTTTGTACTTGACATACATATGCCTTGAAGAAATCAAGTTTTGATGATTTTCGTGTTTTAAGGAATATCGAGCTTGAATGTCTATTTATATGATTATTTGTGTCACATAACACTTGTACGCTCACTTCATTTAAATGTTTCTCATGATTATGTTTTTCATGAGTATGTATGGGCTTTATGGACTTCAAATGTTTAGTGCCATGTGATTTACATGTATTTCATGAAATATATTTTTGTTTTATTCCTTACTTGAAGGATTTCGTACTAATTAACAAGTTTTTCCATTTAACTAGTTGCGGTATTCTTCGTTATGGTAGAGATTTTCAAACATATTATACTTTCAAATCTATTTTTGAAAACCCCTACCGTCTAAGGGTGGTTGGATGGGAGACCATGCCAATGTATGCTTTATATTGAAAATCTTTTTAAACATGAGCATGAATGGATGGTAGGATATGAGGTATACACTTGATATTATTATTATTTCAATTTGGTATCATTGGACTTTTTCAATTGGTATCAATATTGACATTTCTTGTATACTCATATATTGTTTCTGTGTATGTATGGCTTCATTTGGTATCATCTATTTTGATTGGTACTCATTTTTCATACACCTATATATGTTTTATTTGTGCTTACTATATCCCTATATCTTTAAGCACAAATTTTTGATTATGCAAAGCTTGAAAGTTTTAATGACTATCATGTTTCTATTAATGAGTTTTCAATTGGTATCTTAAACAAGCTTATGCATCGTTTTATTTGACATTTCATAAAGGGAGAGAAAATTCGTATTTTTATCTTTCAATTGGTATTTTGTTTACCGTTGATTTCTACTCCCACATTTTATGTTGAAAATTGATTTTATTTTGGTATCATATGTTCTAAATGACAAATATTCACAATTGGTATCAAGATTTTGTTTACTTTCAATTGGTATCTATTGATCTATTTCTTTCAATTAGTATCAAGATTTTATTTATTTTCTCACAATTGGTATCATGCCTTATTTACTTTCAATTGGTATCTAAAAAAATTGATTTGTTTTATTGAGAAAATTCAAATCAAATATAAAATTGTTGTGACCCCTTTATTGATTCTTTGTTTTGAACAAAAAGGGGGAGATGAATAATTTTTATTGGTTTATCGTTTACCCCTTTGTTGATGACTGACAAAAAGGGGGAGAAGAATTTGAGTTTATATGCATGATTTATGCATGATCTTTGTTTCATGTTTTATTATTGGTAACAAGAGCATTATGTAATATTTGGTATCAAGAGCTTTCATTATGTAAGTTTTGGTTTATGTAAGTTATGGTTTATTGGTATCAAAAGCATTATGTAATTTTGGTATCAAAAGCATTCTTTAAAGAGAACATGCTTATGAAATTAAGAAAAAGAAGAAATAATTTGTTTTACCTTTCATTTGGTATCAAGAGCATGTTTTATACATTTTATCATTTTATGCATATCTATTGGTATCAAGAGCCTGTTTATATGCATTTCATAGTTTTATGCATATCTATGCATTCTCATGTTTGATATTCATTGCATATATTTGTTGTTTTCTTCTATGCATGAGTTAAGGGGGAGCTTCTTTGAAGCTTAACTTTAATCCATGCATATATAACTTCATGAGTTTTGTCATCATCAAAAAGGGGGAGATTGTTGGCCCAAAGGCCTTCCACTCTAGTTTTGATGATGATTAACTCATGTAGTTATGTGTACTAATAATCTTGTGATTTTAGTTTCAGATCTTTATTCAAGATATTAGTAGGTGATTAGCTTCAACAAGATGGTTTGGAAGCTTTCACATGGTGATTCCAGAGCCCGAACATCAAGATCTTACATAGCACTCGTTGGAGTCTAGCTCGGTGGATCACGGAGTTTTGGATCGAGTCGGCTTAGAGACGACACTCTACAAGAAGACCTCGGTATCTATTTTAGTTTTTGTGTTTAGATCCATTTGTAAAAATTAGAATAGTATGATATGCTCAAGTTCACAATACACACACGTTTTACGTTTTGATTTTGGTTTTCAGTTTGATTAGTTTAACCGATCTTGGTTTTCATGAATAGATAAGTATCAAAACAAGTTTACATGTGTTTATGTACATTAGATATGTTCTATATACATGTATGCTTCATATCCTAGACAAACTTAATTTGATATACCTATTCATGTGTTTTAGGTTTTGTGTTTTAACAAAACATACTTTTGGAAATAAAGTCAAAAAAAAACTATGATATGTATATGTTTCTTGTATATTGGATTTCTATCCATATGCTTCA
This sequence comes from Agave tequilana, assembly GCA_038442645.1. Lineage (NCBI taxonomy): Eukaryota > Viridiplantae > Streptophyta > Magnoliopsida > Asparagales > Asparagaceae > Agave > Agave tequilana. Next base: position 48,300 of record JAVJIF010005633.1, read on the forward strand.
TGCTTCAAAGTATTTAAATATCATGTTTTTGTATTTGGATAAGTTTTGAAAAAATCGGATGTTCATTTGGAAAATTCAAGTTTGGAAAATACAGTTTTGGTTTTCGGCAATATTTTCTTAACACAAAAATAGTTCAAAATGTTTGAGATTTGTGTTGAAATTTTTAACACAAGTTTGTATTTCAAGGTATAATGATAAAACTATTTTTGTGGAATTTTAGAGATTTTATGGGAATTTTTAAGCCATTAAAAACCTATGTTTTCTATCCCATAATATAGCCTGCCAGGCTCTGGCGGTCGACCGGACCAGTCGACTGGACCCAGAGTCAGTCGACCGGACCGGTCGACTGACGTGCACAAAACGTGCACTCTGGCCTGCCCATTAAGCCGGTCGACCGACTGAAAGCAACTCACTCTCGGGTTGCTCCGGTCGACCGGGCGGTCGACCGGGCGGTCAACCGGCCAGAGAGCTGTTACTCTCTGGTTCAGGGCCCGGTCGACCGGGCGATCTACCGTAGCAGCAAACGGTCAAAATTCGACCGTTGGCCGGTCGACCGGCCGGTCGACCGGAAGGTCAAAACTGGCCTTATTTGCAGCCAATGGCTAGTTTTGAAAAGAGGCTATAAAAACCCCATTTGAGAGAGGTTTTCTCTAAGAATTTTTGAGCTAATTTTTCCTTACTCTCTAGTGTTTTCACAGCAATCAAAATAAGTTTTTGGGCTCAAAAGATTACAATCTATTTGGTGTTTTTTCTAGGGTTTGGAAAAATCAAAGAAAAGTGTTTTTGGGAAAAGAGTTTCTATTCAACTTCTTCATCTTGTTTTTTAGTTTTTCCCAAGGATTTTCTTTGAGTATTTGTTTTCTATTCCTTTGGTTTTCCTCACACTTGAGCTACATCTACTATCCTATTCTATAGGATCTTTTTGTTTTGTAGGAAAATAAATTGTTTGTGGTTGTTAGACCACCAAGTTATAAACCTTTATTTGTTGGTTAGCTCCCTCTTTGGTAGAGGCTGAAATTGTGCTTTGCTCCCTCTTGGTGAGGTGGAGTTGGTATTGGTTTTGTATCCCTCTTTGGTAGAGGTGGATTGTGGTGCCTAGGTGGCGGTTGTATTTAGTTGAGAGAGGAGTTAGGTACTCCCGGTTGTATTTGCCCCAAATCATCGTTGGAGGTTCCCTGTGTGGGAGTCCTGTGTGGACTAGTGGATTGGAAATCCTTCTTGTTGAAGGCGGGGACGTAGAGCTGGGTGCTCGAATCTCGAAACACATCTTGCTGTTTGCATTTGATCGATTGACTCTCTCTCTTTACTTTGTGCATTGATTCATATTGATATATCATATACATGCTTGTGTGTTGTTGCAATTAATGTTAAATTCTGTATTCATATCATTTGATTAGCATTATCACCTATTCACCCCCCTCTAGTTGATTTCAGTTGCGTCTCCTGGATGGCACGGATTTTCTCCGGGTCGAGGTGGATTCCCTTGGATGTCATGACAAACGCAAAAAATTTACCGCTGCCACCCCCAAGAAGGATTTTGTAGGATTCATCTTCAATTGATGCGCCCACATAATGTCAAATATTTTTTTTGGATCTGCTATGTGATCACTTTTGGCACGGCCTTATACTGCAATATCGTCTATGTAGCATTCCACCGTCTTGCGTATATGCTTGTGGAAGATTGTATTCATTGCTCTCTGATATGTCGTCCCCGCATTCTTCAATCTGAAGGGCATCACAGTATAGCAGTACACCCCTAGTGGTGTTCTGAAGGATGTATGCTTCTCATCATCAGGGTATATCTTAATTTGATTGTATCTAGAGAATTCATCCATGAAAGATATTCGTTCAAACCCACACATGTTGTCGATCATGACATCTATGATTGAAAGAGGCAACTCATCTTTACGACAAGCTTCATTTGTATTGTGAAAATCAATGCAAACTTGGATCTTCCCATTCTTGGTGATGGGGATGATATTAGCTACCCAATCAGGGTGTTGTTCTTCTCTAATGAAATCAGAGTTTATAAGCTTCTTGACTTCCAGTTGTATCGCTTCCATTATCTCTGGGCAGAACCGTCATTGTTGTTGCTTGACGAGCTTTGTATCTGGATTAATGTTTAGGCGGTGCATAGCCATTTGAGGATTAAGTCCGGGCATATCCTCGTAATTTCAAGCGAAGACATCTATTTACTCTCGTGCGAGACATATTAGATCTTCTTTCTTGGGAGGTGTTAAGTTTTCGCTTATAAATATGGGCTTAGGGTTAGCCTTATCTCCCAGATTAATTTGGGTTACCTTATCCTCTGTGGGTGGTTCACATCGCTAAAAGCGAATATCCAGAGAGTGTTCAGGTGTTTGATCTAGGGATCTGTATCTGACTGAATTATTTCTTCATCTTCTTCTTCCGGATGGCTTGTTGAGACCATGTTCACTGAAAGCTCTTTGAAGATGCTGCCAACACTGACATCTGACTCCACGATGATGTGTCTGATGAATGGTCATGGTATAATAACTGAAAAAAACACCTAGAGGGGGGGTGAATAGGTGTTAGTGCTAATGTAGAACTAAATGCAAAACTAAGTGCGCTAAATGCGGAAACTAATGCAAATTTTACAACACACTTAATACAATCAACAAGTGTAGCCGAATTCCCCGTGAAGGGCTTTGGACTAACTCCTCTTGATTCCCCTTGAATGGGTTGAGGTGCTATGTGAAGCTCTTGTTGATTAAGTACAAGTGAGGCACACACAAACAACCAAGCATATAAGATGATATATCAATATGAATCAATGCAAGGCACAACACAAATGCAAGCAAGTATGATATGAATGATATGACAATAAGTATGATGCTTTGCACAAATGTAAAGAGAGAGAGAGAGAGAGTTGAGAGACAAGTGGATCAAACGCAAAGGCCAAGATATGTTTCGAGGTTCGAGCACCTTGCTCTACATCCCCGCCTACACCACCGTGTAGGATTTCCAATCCACTATCAACGTCCACCGAGGACTCCCACCGAGGGAACCTTCACCGAGAAGGATTTTTACAACAATGGAGTACCGAACTCCTCTCTCAAACAACCACCTCACAACCGAGGGGTAGCCCGTAGCCAATACAACCAACAACCAACACCTCTACCGAAGAGGGTTTACAACCAAACTCAACCTCTCACTAGAGGGAGCAAACCAATCACCCGATCACCTCTACCAAAGAGGGATACACAAAGAATAAGGGTGTACAACAAGTGGTTTCTTTCAACCACAAACAATCTCTCTTTTCTTTTCTCTTTTTCCACAAAACAAATGATCCTAATAGATTAGGATAGAAGATAGCTCAAGTGTGGAAACAAGGTGTTTTTGGAAACAAGCAACAAAGAAAAACTACTAGGGAAATCTCTTGTAAATGATAGAAAATGAAAATCAATACAATCTCCCAAAAAACCTAGTTTTCTTTGATTTTTCAAAAACCCAAAACAATAGAGATTGAAAGATTAAAGCCCCAAATACTTTTGAAAACTCTTTAAAAACACTTAAGAAGGTCTGAAATTTTTGCTCTTGAAAACGTCTACAAAAACTATAAAGAGATGGGGTATATATAGCCCCAATACAAAACTAGCCGTTAGAGCTGAGCTGGCAGCTCTGACAGGCAGCGGTCGACCGGCCCGGTCGACCGCCAACGGTCAGAAATGTGACCGTTGGGCAATCCCGGTCGACCGCCCGGTCGACCCAAACAAACAGAGAGCTCTGCTCTCAGACCGGTCGACCGTCCCGGTCGACCGTCCCAGTGTCTCCAAACGTGCACTGATTTGTCCACGTCGGTCGACCGACCCGGTCGACCGACTTCAGCCTAGTCGACTATGTCAGTTTGACTAGTCGACTGATTGAAGCCTGGAACAGAAACTGGGTCAGAAAACCAGTTTAAAAATATTTTGAAAATTCTTTTAAGTCTTCTAAAAATCCACAAAACTTGTTTTAACATTTTGTATTGAAACACAAACTTGTGATAAAAATTTCAAGACATATATCAATCATATCAATTCATTTTTGAGTCTTGCAAATTTTATCAAAAACAAAACTTGTATCTTTATCAAACTTGATTTTTCAATACATGAATAAGATAGTCAAAATAAGTTTGTCTAGCAAGTTTAAAGCATGTATGTATATTTAGAACATATCTAATATACATAGAAATAAAGTAAACTTGTTTTGATCCAAATCCAAAACATAAATCTTTTGTGTGTTGTGCACTTGAGCATATCAACTATACTAAACTTTACAAATGGATCTAAACACACTATCTAAACTATGGATACCTAAGTCTTCTTGATGATCTTCATCTTCAAGTTGACTTGCTCCAAAAACTCCATCATGGGCTAGGCAATGTGTGATCTTGAAGGTTTGGCCCTGGAATCACTATGAAAAGCTTCTAAACTCCTTGTTGAAACTAATCACCAACTAATATCTTGGTTAATGATCTGAAACTTAAAATCACAAGAATATTAGTAAACATAACTACATGAGTTAATCATCATCAAAACTAGGGTGGAAGGCCTTTGGGCCAACAATCTCCCCCTTTTTGATGATGACAAAACTCATGGAGTTATATATGCATGGATTAAAGTTAAGCTTCAAAGAAGCTCCCCCTTAACTCATGCATAAACAAATAAATAAAATATGTGACAATGAAGCTCATAAATATGTATGCAAATGTATGATATGTATGCAAATACAACATGTCAAATAATCATAAAAGTCATCAAGTTCTTATCTCCATACATTTGCAAAACAAAACATATATGCATATCTATTGTTTATTTGTTAAGCATGAGAAAACTAAACACAAGTATGCATATAAACATGTATGCATCAACATGCATAAAACATATTCTAGAAGCTCTAGATACCAATTAAATTAATAAAACATTAACAACACTAGATGCTCTAGATACCAATAAAACTTAATATATGCAAAAACATAAGTATGCATATATAAAACTCAAATTATTCTTCCCCTTTTTGTCAATCATCAACAAAGGGGTAAACAATCAAAACAATAAATAATAATGAGGGGTAAAAATCTTTCTCCCCTATTATGTCAATCAAAACAATAAAACAATGTTCTCCCCCTTTTTGTCTAAAACAAAAACAAGGTCAATAAGGGGTGACAATCAATTAAGGTACCAATTGAAAGGAAACAAACAAGAAAAATATTGATACCAATTTTAAACAAAACACATGAAAAATCTTGATACCAATTGATATTAAACATAATAAATTTTGAATGTTTAAACAAAATTTTGATACCAATTGTAAATAATTTTCATATTAAACATATGATACCAATATGAAATTTTCAATCATAAAGTAAGGGAGTGGGAAACAAATACCAATTGAAAAATCACCAATTGAAAGACAAAATTAAATTTTCTCCCCCTTTATGAAATACCAACTAAAATGATGCATGGGCTTGATACCAATTTAAAAGTAATCAATTAAAATAAAATTGAAGCTCAAGCACTAGCATAAACAAGATTTTGTGAAAAATTTATATCTTAAGCACAAATAGAACAAGTATATGTGTATGAAATAGAATAAGTACCAATCACCAATAGATGATACCAATTGAAAATATACATACACAATAAACATATGAGTATACAAAAAGATCAAAATGATACCAATTGAAAGAGTTCAATGATACCAATTGACATAACAATAAAAGCATGGTATAACTCATATAATCTAACCCTCCCATCTCATGATCAAGTTTAAATGATTTTCATAGTAAAGCATACATGTACATGATCTCCCTTCCAACCGCCCATAAAGGGTAGGGGTTTTCAAAAATAGATTTGAAAATAAGCTTTGTTTGAAAAACTTTTGGTAGAGTTTTTCAACTACCATATGAGGAATACCGTAACTAGTTAAATGAAAATTTTTTTTTAAACTAGTACGAAATCCTTCAAGCAAGGAATAAAAACAAATATTTTTCATGAAACATAAAATCCACATGATAATCAACACTCTAATCCAGTTAAGCATAAATATGACTCATGAAAACAAAACACATGAGTGAATAAGAAATGTGAGTGTACAAATACAATGTGAAGAACATGATCATGAAAATATACAATTTAGCTCAATATTCCTTTAAACAAGAAAACACGAAAATCATGAAAATCTTCTAAACTATTTAATCTTCAAGGCATATGTATGTCTTATACAAACTAAAGTATACATACATATCCAAAACACAACGAGTCCACAAAATATATGCATTAAGGCACGTGGCTCTAGGATAATCATGTATATCTAATAGTTCGGACAAGATAGACATATACATGAAGTTAGGCAATTAAATATAAAATCAAGAAAAATTAAATCTTCACCAAAACAAATTTCATTTCAAGGTATATGTATGAATTGTCAACACAATAAGTATACATACATATCCCTAAACACAATTGAGTCCATATATATAGATTTGCATGAAAGGCAAATGACTCAAGGGGTATACATGTATATCTTAAAGTTTGGCAAAATACACATATACATGAATTGAAAACTTATACACATAAAATAAATCAAAAATGGAATACAAGTTTGAAATGTATGAATCATCAAAATTAGACTATACTAGCACATCTAATGGGTTCAAATAAGCAATCAAGCCCAAACATATATAGATTTATTTGTGGCCCACTATATGTACAAGTATAAATCCTAGTCTTAATGAAAACTAACATCTAAACAAGTAATCTTAACATGAAGCATCAAAACACAATATAGAAATTATCATGATAAAACTAAAGCATGATTACTATGTAAATTCACATGTATTAGATTCATGATGTACATTATAGCTTAAACAAAAGTGAGAACACTAAGAATGGGTTCATACAAGCATGTGTGTCTCAAATACTATATATGTATGTCAAGGATCTAATAATCATGGCATTTACATACTAATCCATAGACAATGAAACATGCTATAAAACATCAAAGATATGAAATACAAAACATATATGATCAATATGTACATGCATGTGCATTAGATCTAGGTCATACAAATTAGTTTAACCAAGGTGAAAATACAAAAATATAAGTCCATATAAAACATGGATGTTTCAACCAACTAATAAGTATAACACTAATCTAATTAACATGGCATATTCATGATGATCACCAAACATCAAATCATGCTATGAAAGATAAACATGGAAAGCATGTAAACATAAGGAGTTAGAGTTTCGATACCAAAACCAATGAGGGCACCGCTCTAGTTCTCCAAAACAAAGGTGGTCCTCTCCACCAAACCATCCCTTGAAAGTGATGCATCCAATTGATTTCCTTTAAGCACGGAACGCATCTACTCCAAGGTGTCATCACTCTCACGTCATGTGAGAGCCCACACCTACATAAAAAACACGAGGGGTGGTCTTTGGTACCCATATCTTATTGGGTCCATGGGGGTTAGTACCTTCTCTAACCCAAACAAAATTCTTTGCTAAATTTGAAACATGTAATCTATCATAATAAAATTTAGCAAGGTGGCCCTTACGTCCACAATGTGTACAAGTGTACACATGAGCATACATGGTGTGATGGTGTCCGTGAGGAGCATGTGTATGCCGTGGAGGGTGTGCATGAATAATAGATGGAACTTGTTTCTTTCGAAACAAAGATTCCAAAAGTGTATGCCCAACAACACATTGGCTCAAAGTGGAGCCCAAACAATCTACACTCTTCTTAATCATGAAATATCATTGTTAATCAAAGAAGAAGTGTGGCATGTAATAGGTGAAGTGTGTGATACTACCCTAGCATGACAAACATGAGAATCAATCTTATTTTGCAAAGAGTTATTTTTCTTTAAACAAATTTCTAATTCTTTTGAGATAAAATCAATTTCTCTTTTCAAAGAATCATTTTCTCTTAAAACAAATTCAATCTTTGAAGATAAAACATCATTATTTTTCAAAACATTATCACAATCATTTTTAGTTTTCAAAAACTCATTTTCTTTAAGTGCAAGTTCTAATTTAGATCTCAATGAATCCCTTTCATTATAGACCTCAACCTTCTCTTGCAAAACATTATTAAGTCTAGAATGCAAACTTTTATTTTCATTTTCAAGTCCTAGACTTTTCTTTTTCAAAATTTTATATTTTTCTATTAATTTTTCACAAACAATTGAAAGTTCTTCATTCAAAGCATGGGCATCATAATTATCACATGAAGAACTAGAACAAACATCACTATCTAAGTGGGTTTCCGATGTACCTCAAGGGAGTCATTCCCTTGGATCATCAAGCATTGTGAGTCGGACTCTCCACTAGATTCCTCTTCTTGGATTTGCACTTGAAGCTCGGAGGTGGTGGTGGTTGTTGTCAACTTGTTCCACACTGCAAAAGCGGAATCAAGGTTAGAAACACTCATAAGATATTCTTTAGATAAAGTGCTTCTAATGGCCTCTAGGGCTTGTGCATTGGCCCCTATATGATTGCTATCACTAAGGAAGGATCCTTGGTAATGACAAGGTAAACTTTATGACCTAGGGTTGTAAATAAACGGTCATCCTAATCTTCCAAACATGAATGTTGGAAGGGTCAAACATAGGAGGGGTCATGAAGGCCATTGTAAACTATGTGTGCAAACAAGCAAATGCAAACTATAGATTAGCAAGCAAATGGATCTCACTCCTAGGATGTTAAGCCTAATATCAGGAGACTAGCTCTGATACCAATTGAAAAAAATACCTAGAGGGGGGGGGGGGTGAATAGGTGTTAGTGCTAATCTAGAACTAAATGCAAAACTAAGTGCGCTAAATGCAGAAACTAATGTAAATTTTACAACACACTTAATACAATCAACAAGTGTAGCCGAATTCCCCGTGAAGGGCTCTGGACTAACTCCTCTTGATTCCCCTTGAATGGGTTGAGGTGCTATGTGAAGCTCTTGTTGATTAAGTACAAGTGAGGCACACACATACAACCAAGCATATAAGATGATATATCAATATGAATCAATGCAAGGCACAACACAAATGCAAGCAAGTATGATATGAATGATATGGCAATAAGTATGATGCTTTGCACAAATGTAAAGAGAGAGAGAGTTGAGAGACAAGTGGATCAAACGCATAGGCCAAGATATGTTTCGAGGTTCGAGCACCTTGCTCTACATCCCCGCCTACACCACCGTGTAGGATTTCCAATCCACTATCAACGTCCACCGAGGACTCCCACCGAGGGAACCTTCACCGAGAAGGATTTTTACAACAATAGAGTACCGAACTCCTCTCTCAAACAACCACCTCACAACGAGGGGTAGGCCCGTAGCCAATACAACCAACAACCAACACCTCTACCGAAGAGGGTTTACAACCAAACTCCACCTCTCACTAGAGGGAGCAAACCAATCACCCGATCACCTCTACCAAAGAGGGATACACAAAGAATAAGGGTGTACAACAAGTGGTTTCTTTCAACCACAAACAATCTCTCTTTTCTTTTCTCTTTTTCACAAAACAAATGATCCTAATAGATTAGGATAGAAGATAGCTCAAGTGTGGAAACAAGGTGTTTTTGGAAACAAGCAACAAAGAAAAACTACTAGGGAAATCTCTTGTAAATGATAGAAAATGAAAATCAATACAATCTCCCAAAAAACCTAGTTTTCTTTGATTTTTCAAAAACCCAAAACAATAGAGATTGAAAGATTAAAGCCCCAAATACTTTTGAAAACTCTTTAAAAACACTTAAGAAGGTCTGGAATTTTTGCTCTTGAAAACTTCTACAAAAACTATGAAGAGATGGGGTATATATAGCCCAATACAAAACTAGCCGTTAGAGCTGAGCTGGCAGCTCTGACAGGCAGCGGTCGACCGGCCCGGTCGACCGCCAACGGTCAGAAATGTGACCGTTGGGCAATCCCGGTCGACCGCCCGGTCGACCCAAACAAACAGAGAGCTCTGCTCTCAGACCGGTCGACTGTCCCGGTCGACCGTCCCAGTGTCTCCAAACGTGCACTGATTTGTGCACGTCGGTCGACCGACCCGGTCGACCGACTTCAGCCTAGTCGACTATGTCAGTTTGACTAGTCGACTGATTGAAGCCTGGAACAGAAACTGGGTCAGAAAACCAGTTTAAAAATATTTTAAAATTCTTTTAAATCTTCTAAAAATCCACAAAACTTGTTTTAACATTTTGTATTGAAACACAAACTTGTGATAAAAATTTCAAGACATATATCAATCATATCAATTCATTTTTGAGTCTTGCAAATTTTATCAAAAATAAAACTTGTATCTTTATCAAACTTGATTTTTCAATACATGAATAAGATAGTCAAAATAAGTTTGTCTAGCAAGTTTAAAGCATGTATGTATATTTAGAACATATCTAATATACATAGAAATAAATTAAACTTGTTTTGATCCAAATCCAAAACATAAATCTTTTGTGTGTTGTGCACTTGAGCATATCAACTATACTAAACTTTACAAATGGATCTAAACACACTATCTAAACTATGGATACCTAAGTCTTCTTGATGATCTTCATCTTCAAGTTGACTTGCTCTAAAAACTCCATCATGGGCTAGGCAATGTGTGATCTTGAAGCTTTGGCCCTGTAATCACTATGAAAAGCTTCTAAACTCCTTGTTGAAGCTAATCACCAACTAATATCTTGGTTAATGATCTGAAACTTAAAATCACAAGAATATTAGTAAACATAACTACATGAGTTAATCATCATCAAAACTAGGGTGGAAGGCCTTTGGGCCAACAATAACTCTTTAGACTTAGAAGTTGATGGGATTGGGGTTGATATATAGCCTAATCCTTTTCGAGTCTTATGATAATAATCAGGGGCTTTCCTTTTTGAAACAAAAGATCGAATCAGTTTTAGTCTTCCTTTGCCGAAGTTTAAGCCAGACTTCTTCATCAAATCTCATATTCTCCATCATTCAGAGAACATTCGGCTCATAATGAGAGAATTGCGGAAGTTCAACCTCACTTTTGAGTCTTCTCGAATCACTAGTTCAAACTCGATTCTCTCAAAAATGATTGGTTTTTTGACCTTTTGTTTTGCTGGGACCTCAAAGAAAGATCCTTGTATATTGCTGATATTTTTGCACACCATAAGAGATGATTTCACTGGTGCTTGCAATAATGTCAATGTTGGCCCAAAGGCCCGTCACTCTAGTTTTGATAATGATTAACTCATGTAGTTATAGTACTAATGATCTTGTATTTAAATTAGTCTCAGATATTTGATCAAGATTTTAGTTGGTGTTTAGCTTCAACAAAGGATTCAAAGTCAAGTTTTGGAGCTAGCGCGTGTTGATTCAAGAGCTGGTGCATCAAGATCGCATCATGAACTCCAAGAGGAGTCTAGCTCGTTGGATCAAGATTTGGACCAAGTCAAGAATAAGACGAAGACCTTCAAGAGAAGACTTGTGTCTAGGTTTGTTTGTAGTAAGATTTTATTTTTACATAAAATGTAAAGGATAGATTAGTTGGTGGATTGCTCAAGTACATATACACTCACACATAAGATTTATATGTATTTTCATAAAAGAGTTTTCGTTTTGAAAAATACCGGTTTGGTTTTTAAGATTAAAAATATACATGTGTTTTATCAAAACTTATTTTAGAGCTTAATGTCAAAAATATAGATATTTCATCATATATGTGCAGTGGATCATATCCATACACACTAAGCTTCAAAAGTGTTTAAAATATCTTATTTTTATATTTAGAAGAGTTTGAGAAAAATCGTTATTCAATTTCAAAAAATCATTTTGAAAAATACATATTTTTGTTTAAGGCAAGACTTTCATATTACAAAAATAGTTCAAAAAGTTTGTAACATGTTTTGATTTTTACTCAAACATATTTGTATATCAAAGTATATTATTGAACTTATTTTTGTAGATTTTTAGAGAATTTATGGGATTTTATTGAAGGAAAAAGATCGAGTTTTTAAATCCCTGAAACTTGTTTCTGGCCTTCTGCCGGTCGACCGCATGATCGACCGTGCCAGAGGTCGGTCGACTGACGTGCACAAACGAACACGGCTTTGTTTGGCTGGAGGGCCGGTCGACCGACCCGATCGACTGCCAGAGAGCTCCGGTCCCTGAAAATGGCTCCGGTCGACCGGGTGGTCGACCGACAGAGAGCTTCTGCTCTCTGTATCCAGCCACGGTCGACGGCCGGTCGACCGCTGGGACAACGGTCGGAGATCTGACCGTGGCCGGTCGACCGGGCGGTCGACCGACAGCAGACCAGGCTACTGAGTTGGCCTCCAACTGTCACATATTTGAAGCCTATAAAAGGGGCTTTTCTTGGACTGTTTGAGGTAAGATTTTAAATGGTATTTAAAGCTATTTTTTCATACACTTCTAAGTGTTTATCTCCACATGTTTAGAGCCAAATACTTTCATATCAAAAGGAGAGTTTTTCAAAAGTGCTTTGTAAAAGATATTTCTTGAGTTTTTCACCACCAAATCAATCCAAGTTTTCTCACATACACTTGAGCTATCCATTGCTACATCCATCCTATAGGGATATTTTTTGTGAGAGTGTTTAAGGTGATCAAAGTGTTTCCATCATCAAAGTGTTCTACTTTGTATTTGAGGAGGCGGACTTGCGAGTTCACGTTGTTTGAGTTCTAATGAGAGCTCGGTGTAGAGGTGTAGTCTCGGCAAGTGAGTGTGCTTGCGGTGGGTAGTTCTTACGGGAACAAGAGAGGGACTAGTGAATCCAAGGAGTTCTAGGTGAACTCGTTGTAGGTGTTGCGACACCCAGTGATCCGGTGGGATCGGTTTATAGTGGAAATCCTTCATAGTATTGAAGGCGGGGACGTAAAGCAAGAGTGCTCGAACCTCAAAACAAATCTCCTATGTTTGCGATTGTTCTCTTTATCTCTCACTTGTGTTTATATCTTGCACGCTTGAATTGTTTTCATCTTTATATACTTGATATATTTGTGCTTTATTGATTATATGCTTGGGTTTGTTTGCTCACACTTGTATTCAACCAAGAGAGCCATAGTGGCACCTTAACTCTTATCTAGAGGAATCTTGAGGAGTTAATCCAGTTCTTCATCGGGAATTCAGCTACACTCTTAGGTTATGCCTTGTGTGTTTAGCATAATAGTTTTTAATTTGCATAAATAGTTTTAATTCTGCATTAATTCACCATTAGATTAGCTAGTCACCTATTCACCCCTCCTCTAGGTGATTTCAATTAAGGCATTTATTACCAACCAGGGATCATCATCTATGTCAGTACTAGTATCCGATGGTATGAAATCAGAAGCAAATACATCAAAATAGCCAAATCTAAATCTTCATTCATGTACCACTTGCCTACATCATTAGCGGTGTTATTAACATCGAGCTTATTAATGCTCGTTACCAAAGGATTTAACTCCCACAAACATTTTTCTTCTACCTCTGGTTCAACATCAGCTTTATTTCAGAGTCTGGTTCTTTTGGCTAGAGATTCTCATCTGCTTTCAGAAAGTCCTGATAGAGGAGAAAGTCAGTGAAATAGTGCTCTGCTCCCTTGAAGGGATACCTTTCTGCGATCAACGTTCGAACCTTGCCGTCTTCGTCAACTTATTTCATGACTTGATGAAGAGTGGAGGGTATGATGGAATTGTGATGTATTCACGGTCGTCCCAACAGCAGGTTGTATAAAGTGTTGGCATCAATAACATAGCATGTCATCTCAGATCTCAGGTCCTCAATCTGAAATTTGAGTTTAACTTTTCTATCGGGCGTGTACCACTAGCATTGAGCCATAAGTGGTAGTTTGAGTGGTGCTCAATCGATGAGTAGGGATTCCCAAGTATCGCATGACCCTGTAGGGCATAATGCTCAACGTAGATCCTGGATCAACTTGAATGCGGCTCACTTCAGATGATCCAATATACCCTGTGAAGTACAGGGGTCTATCATGTTTCTCTTTGACCTGCATATCGTCTGGGGTGAACGTTATACAGGATAAATGATGAGAAGTGTGGAGACAGTTCTCTTCATCATTCTCTGGTTTAGCCAGGATCTGAGTTATGAAGGCTTTTGGACAGGCTAAAGTTTCCCTGAGAGCTTTCCTTATTGACTTGGATAGTCTTAGGAGCTCATAAAGAGTGATTTTGGCTGAGATATTATCCAGTTAATCCAAGAAGTCAAAGCGATAAGGTTCTGATGGACCTCCTGCTTTGTCTTTTGAAAGAGATTTATGTTGGCCCAAGGTTACAATCAACCGGTTTTTAAGTTTTGATGATTATAAAATATATATAGTTATTTGTACTAATCATTTTTAGTGTTTAAGTAAGTTTCAGGGTTCTATGGATTTGTGATGTGCACTTCCCTAAAGGAAGATCATTTTGACTCAAGACGGTTCATTTCGGGTTCAAAGTATCAAGCTATCTCAAGATAATACCAAGCTATTCAAGATCATGAAGAAGCTCACTTGAAGTCTTTGTAGTCACCTAGAACATATGTAAGACTTAGTTTGTTAAAGTTTGAGGTTGTGGTAAATTGGCTCAAGAACACACACACACACTCTTTCAAAAATACGGTTTTTATTTTTGGTTTTTGTTTTAAGTTCATGCTTTGATCTCTATACATGACTCAATTTCTTATAAATTTTATATCTTGTTTATATCATGTATACCTATCTTTTTAGCATGATACTTAGCCATATATCCTTACAAAATTTATTTGAAAAATTTCAAAGTTCAGAAAAAAATCCCATATCAAAAACTGTTTCAGGCCTGGCGGTCGACCGGGCCAGTCGACCGGATCCCTTTCAGGCTAGGCCGGTCGGTCGACCGAGCCTTGAGTCTAGGGCGTGCATGTTTTGTGCACGTCTGTCGGTCGACCGACCGGTCGATCGACTGTAACCACTTTGCTCTCTGTTTCTTATCAGTCGACCGATCGGTCGACCGACAGTTCAATACAAAATTTCCCCTTTGGCAACCGGTCGACCGACCGGTCGACCGAGTCCAACGGCTAGTTGCCAATTGGACTGCCGGTCGACCGACAGCCGTCTCCAGCCGCCAACGGCTAGTTTCTGATTTTCTGGGGATTTGATTGGTATTTAAGTGTCAGTTTTTTCTGAAATTTTGAGGGCTATTCTCTGAACCTATTACCTAGTTTTAATCATGTTTAGACCTCCTCCATTCCCTATAAATAGAGGGGATTGGTCATTTGCAAAATACAAGAAAATACCCATTGTTTTCAAGTTTTAAAAGAAAGAAAAGTGTTTCAAACGCTCTCAATTCCTTTTAAGCATTCTTGGCTAGTGTTTTCAGTTGTGTTTTCCAACTACTTTCATTTACAACTGAGTTTGTTTTTCTCACTACACTTCTTGAGCCAAAAACCATCCTCACTCTATAAGGAAGTTGTAAAGAGAAGTTTGTGATCCCTTGTTTGATCACTTGGTTACTTGTTCTTCTTACTTTGTCAGTCCTCTTCGGTAGAGGATTGGATTGGTGGAGTTCGGTACTCCGGTCTTTGGTAGACCTCTTGTAATTGGTGGAGTTCGGTACTCCGGTCTTCGGTAGACCTTGTAATCCTCGGTGGATATAGTGAAAACCCTTCACGGCGGTGAAGGCGGGAAGTAGAGCGGTGGCTAGAACCTCGAAACAAATACCTTATGTTTGCGATTGATTTCTACTCTTTGCTATCCTTTATTGCTCTTCATTTCTTACTTGTGTTTTAGCATTTTATTTCTAACTTGTGATATATTTTGTGTGCACTTCAACATTGCATTCATTCCATTCCTTGCCATATTGTCGATCATTACTCATACAACAAGATTGCAATACGCACCTTAAACTCTTATCTAGAGTAATCAGGAGGAAGGAGTTCAGAGCCCTTCACCGGGTATTCGGCTCTTAGTCTTGTTTTGGGTGATCGTTGCATCATTTATTCATACTTGTTTAATAAGATCATTAGATTAGCATTAACACCTATTCACCCCACCTCTAGGTGTTTTACAATTGGTATCAGAGCTTTGGTCTCTAGGCTCTTGGCTTAACAACCTTAGAGAGATCCTATTGCTAATCATCTCATTCATTTTTCATCCTCACTTTTAGTAAAAATGGTCGAAGGTATTAAGACCCTACCTAAATTTGATGGCTTTAACTTTCTCATATGGAAAGTTAAGGTGACCGTATTTTTGCAATCCCTAGGAAGCCGGGTTACAAAGGTGGTGACCAAACCATTTAGTGTACCCACCGGTGATGAGGACACTTGGTCCGATATAGAAACAAAAGAATTTGATGCTAATGCTAGGGCACATTATGCATTGCTTCAAGCACTTAATGATGATGATATATCTAGAGTTATTCATTGTAAATCCGCCCATGAGATTTGGATTTGCTTGTCACTCATGAGGGGACTTCACAAGTTAAGAGGGCTAAAATAGACCTTCTTCGGTCCCAATATGAAAACTTTTCTATGCAAGAGAATGAAACCATAGATTATATGGTTACAAAATTTACTAAGATTACTAATGGACTTTCCTCTCTAGGTGATGCTATTGACAATGATCAAAAGGTGAGGAAGATCATCCGAGCTCTCCCTCCATCTTGGGAAGTCAAAGCCACTACTTTGAAAGAACTTAATGACAAAGAAGAAATGGAGCTTATAGGTCTCATTGGGAACCTCAAAATCCATGAGATGGAACGAAAAGCTAGAGAAGAAATGGCTCCCTCCAAGAAGAAAATTATTGCCTTCAAGAGTCATTCCACATCCTCCAACGAAGACGATGAAGAAGAAGATGAGGAGCTTTCACTTCTTGTCAAGAAACGTTCGGAGAATGTATAACAAGGCAAAGTTCCAAAACAAAAAGAAATGGCAAGGTAAAGAAGACAAGAAAATCATTTGTTTCAATTGCGGGAAGATGGGTCATATTGTTGCGGAATGCCCGGATAAAGTCAAGCCCTCCACATCCAAGAAGCAATTAAAAAAGAAAGCATTAAGGGCTACTTGGGATTCCGAGAGTGAATCCGAGGAGGATGTCAACACCGCCAACATGTGCTTCATGGCAAATGAAGGCACAAGCAAGGTAATACCCAATACTCCTATTGATTGTGAGCTTTCCATGGATGAACTAGGAGAAGCTTTTGAAGAACTTTCACATAACTATGATTTTCTTAAAAAGAAGTATTTAAAAATGAAGAAGGAAAATGAATCTTTAAATCATAAAGTCTTTACTCTTTCAAAAGAAAAAGATGAATTGCTTTCAACTCTTGTTTTCACATAAATGGATTTTGACAACTATAAAATATCTTGCAAAGGTAAATTTTCTCAAGTTAATGAAAATGAAATTTCTATGCTAAAAGAGAAAATTGATTCATTAGGAGTTGTTTTGAAAAGATGTGAATTTGATAAAAATAGACTAGAGACTATGTTTCCTAAGAAACAAGTCCCTAAGAAACATTCACATACTATTCATGTTCATGCTCATAAATCACAACCTTTACATCATGCCAAACACTCTAAACATGTACACACTCCACACACACATCATGCATACATGTATGGTAAGATATTTTCATGCACATATTGTGGCCGTAAGGGTCATGTAGCTAGATTTTGCTATGATAGAATTAATGCTTCACATAATAATATTTGGGTTCGGAATACTAACTTTCAAGGACCCAAGAAAATTTGGGTACCAAAGTCAACGAATTTTTTAAATGATGTAGGTACCTTCCAAGGCCCAACGACGTAAGCGATTATGGTATCTTGATAGTGGTTGCTCAAGACACATGACTTGGGATATCAACAACTTTGCAACCCTATCAAGATACCATGAAGGTGGCACCGTCACCTTCAGAGATGATGCCAAGGGAAAAATCATCGGTATTGGTAATGTTAAACTTGGTACATCCCCTTTAATAGAAATGTTGTTTTAGTTGATGACCTCAAGCATAACCTCTTGAGTGTTAGTCAACTTTGTGACAAAGGTTTTGATGTTGTTTTTTATAATTTAGCTATAGAGTAATTGATAGACATTCTAACACATGTATATTTTTCGATTTTCGTGAAAGCAATGTATACATGATTGATATGTCTAATATGTTTTGCAATGCTACTTGTTTGAAAGCCCTCAATGATGACTCTTGGTTGTGGCATAGAAGATTAGGCCACATTTCGTTTGACCATCTATCTAGATTAAACAACAAGGAAATGGTGAAAGGTATTCCTTACTTGAACTTTGAAAAGGATCGCGTTTGTGACGCGTGCCAACTTGAGAAACAAACCAAGTCCTCTTTCAAGTCAATCAAGGATATCATGACATCACGTCCCTTGGAGTTAATCCATATGGATTTGTTTGGTCCTACTCAAACCAAAAGTCTAAGTGGGAATCGTTTTGCATTTGTTTTAGTTGATGATTTCTCGCGTTTTACATGGGTTTTCTTTTTAGAGCATAAAAATCAAGCCTTTTCATATTTTCAAGCTTTTAAGAAAAGAGTTGAAAAGGAAAAAGATTCTTCTAATTTAAGAATAAGAAGTGATAGAGGAGGTGAATTCAATAACCTACCCTTTATCATTTTTTGTGAAGAACATGAAATTAAGCATGAATTATCTTGTCCTAGAACTCCACAACAAAATGGAGTCGTTGAGAGGAAAAATCGGACATTACAAGAGATGGCTAGGACAATGATTAATGAATATGGTCTCCCTCATTATCTATGGGCCGAGGCCGTTAACACATCTTACTATATATCAAATCGAGTTTTCTTATGCAAAAATACTTCAAAAACATCTTTTGAGATCTATTTTTCTAGAGCCAAATGTTTCTTACTTTAAGGTTTTCGGTTGTAAATGCTTTGTTTTGAATTCAAAAGACAATTTAGGAAAACTTGATGCAAAGTCTTATGAAGCAATTTTTGTTGGATATTCTAATACTAGTAAAGCTTATAGAGTTTTCAACAAGTCATCTTTAACAATTAAAGAATCTAATGTGTTTGTTAAGAATGTTGTAGAAATAGATGCTTTAAATGAAGATATGGAGAGAGCTACTTTAAGGGACTCACCTACTATTGAAGACATGCCAAAGGATGATGAAGGAAAAGAGGTTCAAGACAATGAGTTTCAAGGAAATGAAAATCAAGAAGTTGAAGTGGAGCCTACTCAACAACTTCCAAAAGGTTTGAGATTCAATCCTCATCATCCCAAGGATCTTATTATAGGTGAAGTATCTAAAGGGGTAACTACTCGTTCTAAGCTTCATGATTTTTGTGGACACTATGCTTTTATTTCTCACTTTGAACCCAAGAACATCCTCGAAGCCGAGGCTGACTCATATTAGTTGCTAGCCATGCTAGAGGAGCTCAATCGAATCGAGCGCAACCAAGTTTGGCATCTTGTTCCTAGACCCCGTGATAGACCAACCATTGGTACTAAGTGGATCTTTAAGAACAAGTTGAATGAGTCAGAAAATGTTATTAGGAATAAAGCTAGGTTAGTTGCTCAAGGTTACACTCAAGTTGAAGGTATCGATTTTGAGAAAACTTTTGCACCCGTAGCACGGCTTGAAGCCATACGGATGACACTTGCATTTGCTTTTTATAAAGATTTTAAGCTTTTTCAAATGGATGTAAAAAGTGCCTTCTTAAATGGATTTATTGAAGAGGAGGTGTATGTTGAACAACCCCCCGGGTTTGTTGATCCTACACATCCAGATTTTGTTTTCAAACTTGACAAAGCTCTTTATGGTTTAAAACAAGCCCCTAGGGCTTGGTATGAAAGACTTTCTTCTTTTCTAATTTCTAATAGTTTTAAGAAAGGAAAATAGATACTACTTTGTTTACGAAATATGTTGAAAATGATATTCTTATTGTTCAAATTTATGTGGATGATATCATATTTGGTTCTACTAATGAAACTCTTTGCCAAGCTTTTGAATCATGCATGAAGGAAAAATTCGAAATGTCTATGATGGGTGAGCTTAACTACTTCCTCGGACCTCCAAATCAAGCAAAGAAAGGATGGGATCTTCATCAATCAAACTAAGTACACTAAGGAATTAATCAAGAGATTTGGGCTTGAAGGAGCTAAAACAAGCAAAACTCCCATGGCAACAACTACCAAGCTTGACAAGGATGAACAAGGTACATGTGTAGATATTAAGCTTTACCGTAGCATGATTGGTAGCTTGTTGTATTTGATGGCTAGTAGGCCGGATACTATGTTTTCGGTATGTCTTTGTGCTCGTTTTCAATCGTGTACTAAAGAGTCCCATTTAGTTGCGGGCGAACACATTATTAGATACCTTAAGGGCACAATTGAAATGGGTTTGTGGTATCCGAAGACCGGACAATTTTTCATGACGAGTTTTTCGGATGCCGACTATGCGGGTTGTAGGGTAGATAGGAAGAGTATAAGTGGAACATGTCAATTTCTTGATAATTGTCTTGTTTCTTGGTCTTCCAAAAAGTAAAATTCGGTAGCTCTTTAAACCGCCGAGGCGGAGTATGTTGCGGCTGGAGCTTGTTGTGCACAAGTTCTTTGGATGAAACATACTCTCCTTGACTATGATTTGCATTTTGATCACATTAAAATATTTTGTAATAATACTTCATATGACGAAAAATGCAAATCAACATAGTAAGACTAAGCACATTGACATCCGGTATCACTTTCTTAGAGATCATTATGAGAAAGGTGATATTGATATTGATTATGTTTCTACCGATTTTCAACTTGCCGATATTTTTACAAAACCACTAGACTATGCTAGATTTTTCTTTATTTGTGGTGAGTTGAATGTTTGTATTATGGATTTATGAAGAAATTTTTTTTACACTATGTTTACCCTTTTTGATGTATGACAAAAAATGGGGAGAAAAAGTTAGTTATTTTTGTTATTTTTAACTTTGGAGTTATGCATTTTTGTGTTCTAATATTTTGGAGTTATGAATTTTTGAGTTTTTATATTTTGGAGTTATGCATCTTGTCTTTTGAATAATATCAAGTTAGTTTGGAGTTATAAATTTTGAGTTTTAGCCTTTGAGTTAACTAAAGAATTTTGAATAATCTGTTTTGCATATCTCTCTAAATTCTTTGTTTATATCTATTATGTATAGTCTTTCATTTATTCATATAGTCATTCTTTTATACATAGCATGATTTGAGGGGGAGCTTCCAAGCTTTTTCCCTATATTTTTTTAAAAATAACTAGTATGTTTTGTCATCATCAAAAAAGGGGAGATTGTTGGCCCAAGGTTACAATCAACCGTTTTTTAAGTTTTGATGATTACAAAACATATATAGTTATTTGTACTAATCATTTTTAGTGTTTAAAAGTTTCAGGGTTCTATGGATTTGTGATGTGCACTTCCCTAAAGGAAGATCATTTTGACTCAAGACGGTTCATTTCGGGTTCAAAGTATCAAGCTATCTCAAGATAATACCAAGCTATTCAAGATCATGAAGAAGCTCACTTGAAGTCTTTGTAGTCACCTAGAACATATGTAAAACTTAGTTTGTTAAAGTTTGATGTTGTGGTAAATTAGCTCAAGAACACACACACACTTTCAAAAATACGGTTTTTATTTTTTGTTTTTGTTTTAAGTTCATGCTTTGATCTCTATACATGACTCAATTTTTTATAAATTTTATATCTTGTTTATATCATGTATACCATCTCTTCAGCATGATACTTAGCCATATATCCCTATAAAATTTATTTGAAAATTTTCAAAGTTCAGAAAAAATCTCATATCAAAAACTGTTTCAGGCCTAGCGGTCGACCGGGCCGGTCAACTGGATCCTTTTCAGGCTAGGCCGGTCGACCACCCGGTCGACCGAGCCTTGAGTCCAGGGCGTGCATGTTTTGTGCACGTCTGTCGGTCGACCGACCAATCAACCGACTGTAACCACTTTGCTCTCTGTTTCTTGTCGGTCGACCGATCGGTCGATCGACAGTTCAATACAAAATTTCCCCTTTGGCGTCCAGTCAACCGACCGGTCGACCGAGTCTAACGGCTAGTTGCCAATTGGACTGCCGGTCGACCGGGCCGGTCGACCGATAGCCGTCTCCAGCCACCAATGGCTAGTTTCTGATTTTCTGGGGATTTGATTGGGATTTGAGTGTCAGTTTTTTTGAAATTTTGAGGGCTATTCTCTGAACATGTTACCTAGTTTTAATCATGTTTAGACCTCCTCCATTCCCTATAAATAGAGGGGATTGGTCATTTGCAAAATACAAGAAATTACCCATTGTTTTCAAGTTTTAAAAGAAAGAAAAGTGTTTCAAAAGCTCTCAATTCCTTTTAAGCATTCTTGGCTAGTGTTTTCAGTTGTGTTATCCAACTACTTTCATTTACAACTGAGTTTGTTTTTCTCACTACACTTCTTGAGCCCTCCTCACTCTATAAGGAAGTTGTAAAGAGAAGTTTGTGATCCCTTGTTTGATCACTTGGTTACTTGTTCTTCTTGCTTTGTGAGTCCTCTTCGGTAGAGGATTCGATTGGTGGAGTTCGGTACTCCGATCTTCGGTAGACCTCTTGTAATTGGTGGAGTTCGGTACTCCGGTCTTCGGTAGACCTTGTAATCCTCGGTGGATATAGTGGAAACCCTTCACGGCGGTGAAGGCGGGGAGTAGAGCGGTGGCTCGAACCTCGAAACAAATACCTTATGTTTGCGATTGATTTCTACTCTTTGCTATCCTTTATTGCTCTTCATTTCTTACTTGTGTTTTAGCATTTTATTTCTAACTTGTGATATATTTTGTGTGCACTTCAACATTGCATTCATTCCATTCCTTGCCATATTTTCGATCATTACTCATACAACAAGATTGCAATACGCACCTCAAACTCTTTTCTAGAGGAATCACGAGGAAGGAGTTCAGAGCTCTTCACCGGGTATTCGGCTCTTAGTCTTGTTTTCGGTGATCGTTGCATCATTTATTCATACTTGTTTAATAAGATCATTAGATTAGCATTAACACCTATTCACCCCCTCTTTAGATGTTTTACAATTTAGCGTAGCGAACCTCTTTTTACTTTTTCATTGGTTACTTCATGGATTGCTTGACTGGTTCCTGGATCGGCTTGGATGAACTCGCCACAGCTTCATCATACTTCCTCAAGTATTGCTGACCCGACCGGGTTCTTGCCACAAGTGGATTATTCTGCTATGCAGCGAGAATAATTGTTTCCTCTTCAGAATCAGTAAGAGAGGCGACATTGATTTCTGCTTCTCTGGAGGAAGCACACACCACATTATAAGGTGAAGCTCTTGCTTTACCTTTGGACTTTGTGCTGAAAATAGTAGTCCATTGTTGACTTTCTATGAGATCTGAGTGAACCCACATGATCTCTCCTTGAAGAGTAGGGCAAGTACGAGTCCTTTCTTCTGTTGGTGGCGTGAATCTGCATTGATCACCCTTAGTTCCCCTTTCGGAATGGGAACTACTCCGGCTGGTTTTGGTGGATGTTTCCCAAACTGAAGGAATGACGTCATGTTAGCCGTCACCTTCTTTTGCTCCGAGTAGAGCTTAAGGACATCCGCATCAATCATAAGTCTAGATAATATTTTTGAAGATGTAGCAGTTCTTAGTAGGGTGCCCCAATATCCTAAAGTAGTAATTGGGGTTGTCTGTCTTGCCTCCTTCTTTAGGAGGTCTGGCTTCTAGAAGCTTCAGCCTGTTGCTCTTGTTAAGTTACTTAAACAGAGAGTCAACATGCTCATCTTTGAAGGAGTACTGCTTGTTGTTGTGCATTTGACTTGAAGAACCACCCCCTCTAGTCGGTTATGGTTTAGGAAGAGATTTCATCTCTGTTGCCACTGTATCTTTCCTTTGGGCTTGGGAAGATACTTCTGGCGTGCGCCTTGTCGACTTCTTAGGTCCAGACTTACTTTCTTATGCTTTGACCCTGGCAACGATCTCCTCAGCTTGCTCACCTTGTTGCACCAATTACTTCCAAATGCGGCTCTCGGCCACTCCTATTTGAGCTAGGAGTGTAGTTTGTAGATTGTAGCGACATGTTTCCACCAATATGACTTGGGTCATACCACTAGGACATCGGAGTGCCATGCTCTGAAATCTTTTCACATACGCCTTGACCGGTTCTCCTTTTCTTTGCTTTATTGCTAGGAGAGTCAACATGCTTATCTCCGAGTCATCATCGAAGAAACGGGTGAGAAATATCTTCTCAAGGTCACCCCAGTTTTTGATAGATCTTTCAGGAAGTTTCATGAACCATTCAAAGGCAAGCCCTTTAAGGGTGCCAATGAATAAACATGCCAAGATAGCATTGTTTAATACTACGTTTCCCTGAGACTTGAAGTAGTATATATGTTGGCTCAGAGACCCATTGCCGTCAAAAGTTTGTAGGGTTAGAGCTTTGAATTTGAGAGGGCATGGGACAAGATCCCACTCAGCCTGGTATGGCCGAACTACTCCTGCTTCTTGAAGGCTGCCTCGATTGGCGAGAGCTTCAAGACGCTTCTTTAGTTTACCCATTCTTTTTGAGTGATCACTTTCAGCTTCCGAACCCTCTTTTTCTTCAAGTGGGGTCTCTAGATTCTCAAAGTTGGCATTCCCACCGTCGGAAACTTTGGTGTTCGCCCTCATGGCCTTTTCCCTTGCTTGAAGACCCTTTAGTTTTTGGCTTCTCCTTTTTCTCAAGCAGCTTGGTCAACATCTACTTAAGAGTGTCGATAGATTCTTATTGAGCACGAATCATATCGAGTTGCTCCCTTTGAACTTGGGCTTGTTATTTAAAGCGTCTGGCCATATATACAAAAGCTTCTCTCTCTCCAAAAGAGTTCGAGGCTTGTGATTCCATAATGGCAAAATGTGCTTCACTCAGTTCAATACCCTGAGCTAATAACTGTAATTTACCGGGGTAATTTTATCGGTCCAAGTGTGGGTATATTGGTACACCCCTTCTAGTTTAGCATCAGACTGGTTGGAGTTAACTAGTGATTGCCTGATTGTAAGTAAATACAGTGAGACTTACCGTGTAGCTTTGAGCTAACGGGTCGTGATCCACGGGAGGAATATGATAAAAGCTTTTTGATGTATTGTTTTAAAAGTAAAGAATGGTGTTGATGTTTTTTTTAACGTGAAAAGAGAATGGAGAGTAGAGAGATGATTTAAAGAAAACTTGAAACTTGGGAAAGATTTTGGAGAAAATGACCTTTAAAAGGTTTTGATAATGATGGTGTTTGTTTGTTTTAATAAAGAGAAATTTAGGCTCACTAATCTTTACCCAACTCTACATTCTTTTTTTGAAAAGTTCGACTGTCTCAGTGAGATTATAGGCAAAAAGTTTAACCTTGTATTTAAAAGAGATCAAGTAAAATACATAAGATAGTTTCTTTTAGAAAACGAACTTTAGTTTTTGAAATTTTTCTTTGAATTGAATGTTAAACCATCAAAGTAATAAAGCAAGCATGGAATAAAAACAAGTTCTTTTTAATGATAAATTTCAAGATTAAGCTCAAAATCCAACCCCATCCTCATATGCCTTCAAGAACACTCACAATAAGCAAGGCTTGGTTTAAGGCATTCATAGATTCAGTTGGGTCTTTTCATTAATACCGATCAAGAATCAATACTAGAGAGGAGAGATTCGTGAGCCCAGAAAGGAGAGATTAGTTACTCATTACTAAAAAAGATCACATAAAATAGAAATTCAGCATACTCGTGAGTTGGAGAAGTAAAGAAGTCCATTGAATCTTTATTGATGTCACTTCAACTTCAGATTACAATCACTCTTTCTCTCTCACTTTGTTTCTGAACTGAACTGCAAATTAAGAACTGAGATACAACTTCTCATAAACTATCTAACAATGAACTTAAATCCTAAAATAAAGAGAAAAACTTAAACTAGTCTTCGGTCCCTCCTTCAGTAACTCCCTGCCTTTTATAGGCAAAAACCCAGAGGGAGAGGAGTGAGAAGATAAGGGGAGCTGGCTATTTCTGAATTTGAATCCTCCCTTTATCTCTAAACTTAATTTGATGTGGATATTCAATTCTGATCTACAGCTTGTTGTCGTGTTGATTGCTGAATATAACTTATCAAATGATAGAATTAAAAATAGTGATCAACATAAGAGTTGTATCCCTTTGAGTCTTCTTTCTGGATCATCTTGAATCATCAGATTTGAGGTAACAAAAGTTATGATTCAGATACTAAAATTTATCTAGTCTAAATTTGAGTCAAAGTTACTTCATCTCATATGTTGATCTTTTCTTTATCCATTTATCCCTTTGGGTTTTGAATTTGAACTATGTATCTGACATTATTCTCGGTTGATGTTTAGCTAACCAAAATGAATTTATAGAAATCTGAATTTTATCGATTTTCATTTGGTGTTATATTTCTGATTTGCATTGATCTTCAACTGAAATTATCCCTATCCTCCTGAATATTTGTCCCATCTTTATTTAAGTATTTAAGTTTAATTAAACCAGAATTAAAGTTGGCTTTTGGCTCAATTTTCTTCCACCTCCATTAGAGATGGGGTTGCACATTATTAAATAAAAAAAGACTTATCAATAGAATTTATTAGATAATAAACATGATAATGTGACAATATATATGCAATATCTGTGACTGATCACACCCTCGCACTTATCTTTTGTTCGCCCTCGATCAAAACATTAAAACTAATCCTAATCACTAATTGGACTACTTTCGCAGGTCACTCAATTGCAATGAGCATGTGCAATAAGCCGTTAAACCTCTAGGTTACCCCCAAAGGACGAGTTTTGTCTCGTGAGGGTTTTCAGTGGATTGCACCCATAAAATCCATAAATAAAGAAAAAATGTTAGTATTTTTGAAAAGTATTTTGAAAAGAAAGAAAATATTTGAAGTATTATTATAAGAGTTCAAGTAATTTATAAGTTATAGGAAAATCAAACTTTTCATTTCTGAACTTAATCTCTATTCAAAAATATGTCATCAATCAAAGTAAGAAGTCAAATTGTATTTTTCATCTAGTCTATTACTTTACCCTAAGTCATATGCACCTTCATGACGGTGAAATTTGACTATGGGTTTTTTAACTGTAACTCTTATACCTTATTTATTTTTATTTTTGGTAGTATTATTTCTTAATTCTATTAGTCTTTCTAATCTGCTCATGTAACGAGTCTTTAGTCGGTGATAGCCAAACCGAATGGTCTTAGGGCACCAAGTGAGAAAACATTCAAAGGACTTAAGGACTCAAGCAAACAAGGCGATAAAACTAAGGATTTTATTTATAAGATGTACCACTTTTAGGCGTGAATACTTATGCTTTATGAGGCACAAATACCCAACTTAATTAAAGAATTTTTTTGATATATATATATATATATATATATATATATATATATATATATATATATATATATATATATATATATATATATATATATATATATATATATTTCAAACTTATCTAATCATCTTTTGCATAAATACTAAGGCTTGCTTAGGCCAAAGCACCTAGCTAATTAATAATTAGATTTGTTTATTTTTCATATACATATATACATACATACATACATACATACATATATATATTCTTTCTTTTTTTATAAGGTTTAAAAATCTTTGTTTTTGAACTCTAAGTGTGTAATTATATAAAGTGTGCATATTTCATCAAGGTAAAGATCAAGACTACATTATTTTTTTAAATTTTCTTCCTAACCCTAAAAATCAAACAAGTCATCTTCTTTTGACCAAGTATAAGAAATCCTAATTATGATTCTTTTATTCCTTAAAATTGACTTAATTTCTTACAAAAAATAAATTAAAATATTGTTCCTTTTTCAAAAAGTTTTTTTTTCTTTTTTTATCTTTTTTTATAGTTATATTAGTCATGTTAGAGCCCTTTATATTAGTCATGTTAGAGCCCTCCCCTACACTTTTCTCATGCATTATCCTTAATGTATGGCTGCAATTAGGGGTGCCACCGGATACGGATTATCTACGGATATCCGCATCTGAATCCGCCTCCAATCTGGATACGGATATCATTTTTTCACATTCGTCAATATTCGTATTTGTATCCATATCTGAAAGGTAGGTGCGGATACAGATATGGTAAACGTAATATCTTATTCGTATCCGATCCGATATCCGAATGTTGCGTGCTTCATAATGATATCAGTATGGAGGAGACTATTATTCAATGGAATAAGGCATTAAATTTTGATACTTTGAGTTGGTGAAAAAGTAATAGTGGAAAGTATTCGATTCTTGCAAGAGTACCACAAGATATTTTGAGTATTTCTACATCAACCATGGCATCCGAATCGGCATTTAGCACCGGAGGACGTGTAATTTATTGTTATAGAAGTTGAATGACAATGAATATGATGAATGTATTGATATGTACACAATAATATCATAGTATGTATCACATTTAATATTATAGTAGATGAGATAAAAAGTAATATAAGTATTTCTGTGTAATTTATCTTTAACCATATCCATTTTTTACATATCCGATTAGTATCCGCATCCGATCTGCTAATATCCTATTTATATCTGATATCCGATTTTGGCGGATACGGATATCATTTTTTCACATCCGCCAATATCCGTATCCGTATCCGAAGGTTGGGTGCGGATATGAATATGATAGAGGTAATATCCGATCCGTATCCGATCCGATGGCACCCCTAGCTGCAATGCATGAATGCATGAAATAAAGTTAAAAAAGAGGTGCATAATATATATATATATATATATATATATATATATATGAGAAAATGTATATCAGCCGATGGCTGAGAGACCCTCTCAGCCTGCGGTGACATGACACATTATTAGCCACACTAGAAAGGACACCCCGCCTGTTGAAACAGTTGAAATTACTAAATGCCCTTGCGGTAAAAGACAGTAGATCTGTATAGTTTATTATTTTTTTATATTTCTGATGTTAGTCAATATTGTCAAAATTATCTTTTATAACTACGGCTAAACTGCGACCAATTTCATCAAATCACGAAACTAATTTGAATGCTTCTTTATTAATTTTTTTTGTTTACTAATTTGAAATTTGCTGATTTTGAATATAGTCACAGTTTACTTTTTTTTGCATGTAATGTATAAATTATTATTATTTTTTTTACATATTGAATGCGGACAAGGACTGCGACTATGATCGCAGTACTTAACGAGAGCAAGTCATGGACGTTTTTTTTGCTAGGTTAAATGTAATAACGGTGACTAAGAACTGATAATATAATCGCAGTTTATGCATTATTTTATATATTTGTTCTTTACTGTGACTGTTGTCTCAGCCGCCTATAAACTATTAAATTTTTTTTTACATATTGCATGCGATCAAGGACTGCGACTGTGGTCGCAGTACTCACGACAGCATTTTTTGTGGAAGAATTTTTTGCTAGGTTAAATATAATAACGGTGACTAAGGACTGATACTATAGTCGCAGTTTACGTATGATTTTATATATTTGCTCTTCACTGTAACTGTTGTCTCAGCTGCCTATAAACTACGAATTTTTTTTACTTATTGCATGTGAAGTAGGACTGTGACTATGGTCACAGTGTTTAACGACAGCAGTCGTAGTTTTCTAATTTGTGATATACAGTGAAATATATAGTGAATATACTGATTTGAGAGGACTGCGATCATGTTCGCAGTATTATCTGTTTATATAGTTTAATTTTGGACTGCGACCATAGTAGCTGTTTTTAACTTTATTGAATGCAAAACGATCAAACTGTTTATGACTGGACAGCGACCGTGGTCGCAGTTTCATATGTAATTATTATATGAGTACTGCAACCATTATCGCAGATAAGATGCAGAAATAATAACTATATGGTATACTTTATATGCATTTTAAAAATATGAAAGATTATTTTACAGATAGAAGTAAATTTTATTTATAACATAATATGGTCAGAAAGAGACCTTATAAAAAAAGAGCATTAAAAGCTCTTAAAAGAAGACAAAATAACGTTGAATATCAGAAAATCAGGAAATCTTAATCCTCGTCATCGTCACCATCATAAGCAGATTCGTCGTCTTCATTCTCCTCGTCTTCTTGTTTATCACTTATTTTCTATCGTCTTCCTCTTTTTGAGGGTTTTTTGGTTCATCGATAAACTCTCAGAATGGATCGTCTCTATGAAGCTCTTCTTCCAATCCGTGTCGAGAAGAACCTATTAAAGATATGCTCAAAGAAAGTAAGCCTCCAGCATCAGAGGACATGTTTTCATCAAGCATGTCTCTGCCAAGTGGCAGAGGAATAATTTCTCCTCACTAAGCCCCATAAAAACTTCATCATCCTCATAAAGAGGAGGATCAGATAAAATATTTTTGATGTAGTGAGATAGTCAAAAGGAGTGAAGTCTAGACTAGTATCAGATTCACTAGAATACCCTAAAGAAAGAGGATAGGTGGGTGAATGATTGAAGTGAAAATCTGAGTGTTCAGAGGAAGAAGATGGGGAAGACATGATTCAAGAATGAATTGTTTTCTGGAAGTTTTTGAATTCAAATTGAAAAGGAAGAGCAAAAATATTATTTTTAGATATGAGATAATATATTAGTTACAAGCACTATATAAAGGTCAATAATGTGAAAGAATATGAATAGTAATAATAATTGTTATAGGTGACAGTTGAGTATTGGAAGAAGTGGTAAAAAAAATTAAATATTTAATTGAAGAGTTATGGCGGGAGAATCCGAAGAGTTCCTTTTTTCCAGCGGTTTACTACGTGAAGTACAAGTTAACTTTTTATAGAATATTTTTCCTATATCTTTAGATTACGTATGGTGCACATCTTTCCTTTATCGAGATTAATATTAGTGCATCTCTTTTTTCGAGACTGTTGTTGTATCACGGTAGATAGAATATTAATTACTTCATTTAATTCAGAGTAATTAATATAGTATTTTATAAGATGTGATATACGTGGACTGATCTCAGGGTCGCATGGCTAATCTACTTTGTAAAATTATCAAAAATATGTTACATAAGGCATGAGAAAAAAGATTGCGACTTTGGTCGCAGTGTTGAACAACGTCGCAGTGCTTAACGATAGCATGTTTCGTCTGTTATTTTTTTGCGAATAAGGAATGCGACTAGGGTCGCAGATGTGATATAAAATTA
This sequence comes from Agave tequilana, assembly GCA_038442645.1. NCBI lineage: Eukaryota > Viridiplantae > Streptophyta > Magnoliopsida > Asparagales > Asparagaceae > Agave > Agave tequilana. The sequence continues at coordinate 79,432 of JAVJIF010005633.1, forward strand.
AAAGTTATATTATATTAAGTCTGCGACCATGGACGCAGTGATAGAAAGTTTTATTATACTATGACTGCGACTAGTATCGCAGTCGGCATATAAAATTAAAAGTTATATTATATTATGTCTGCGACCATGGTCGCAATGTTCAAAAGTTTTATTATACAATTACTACGACTATGATCGTAGACTTTATAAAACGGTCAGAATTCTATTACATAAGGCATGTGAAAAAAGACAGTGTCTGTCGTCGGAGTGCTGAACGATATCATGTTTCGTCTGTTATGAATTTTTTGTGTTTAAGGAATGTGAAATAATAACCATTGTATTTCATTATTTTTTACACTATGCATTTGTAATAGAAAAATCAATATACGGTTGTCCCACATTAAATTTCATTTTTCTATTCATTTCAGTTTCTTTTATTAAACCTATATGAGTTGAAAATAACACGAAATAAAATAATATAAAAAATTAAATAAAAAATAATAGTTTTTTTATGTTTCAAATATGTTTTTTACTTTTCAATGATGCTGTTTATTTCATATTATCTTGATCCAAATTTTTCTATTATATTTTTGATGTAGTAGAATTAGGAATTTTATAACTGTAGATATATTCAATTGAAAATTCTTTAGGTAAATTTTGTTTGTGGATGAGTTTATGCTAGTTTAGAAGTAAAAAAGGGGTATTTTCGTCAATTTGGTTCACGATTCCTTAGGCGGAATTTTTTTGATTTTTTTGGCGCCGACACTTTACGAACGATATGTGGCATATTTTCAGCCACGTCATCGCCGGCTGAGAAACTCTCTCAGCCGTCGGCTGAGGTACTGTAACCCATATATATATATGTATATATGTAGTATACAAAAATATGTACAACATCATGTTTCTCCCCATACCTAGATCTTTTAGGTCTCATCACTCTAGCTCTCTTCCCATCATTCTAGTGGGTTCTCTTTATAGGGCATAGTAGGGAGGCCAATCTTTTTGTCATTTTAGCTCCCTTCCTCTCCAGTCTCACCTTCCTCAAGCTTTTCTTCCTCATATGTCTATATCCATTATTCAAAAATTGATCACCATCACACTTCTCAGTTGGAACTTCTTCACTATGAATACCTGAGAATTCTAACTCAGTTCCATACATCTCCTCAGCACTTTCCCTGGAGGTGTGTAATTAACCAAAGTATCCCTAGTCGGTTAACCCAAACACATGAGTTCTTCTTCAAAGAGGTTTTCAAAGATTAGGTTAATCTGAGGTTCTTGAGTTATATTCTCATACGATATATTATTGATTGGCTCATCGAAAGTGAAGATATTCAAATCAAATTTTCAGTTTTTTGGGACTCTAGAATTAGGATCTCCAACATACGTCTTCTCATTATTAATATAATCACCTCCATTCTTAAATAATTCATAAAGAAACAGAGACACATTCTCTATAACTTCACTTTCTTCATCACAATTGTTCTCAACGAAATTTACCTCAAATATTTGGTCTCTTATCTTACGAGGTTGTTTTTCTAGGTTGAAGACATTGACCTCTTTAGTCATATCTCCAAAGGTCAACCTCATGGATCCGTTCCTACAATTCATGATTGCATTTGCAGTCGTAAGAACGGACGTCCTAAGATAATGGGAGTTTGAGACCTAAGATTCGATACAAGTTGGGTCTCAAGGACAATAAAATCTACTGGGTAGATAAATTTCCCGACTAGGATAAGGACATCCTTAATTTTTCCCATGAGAACTTTCACTGAACAATCAGCTAGTTGGATAGTGACTCGAGTTGGACTAAGATTACCCAACCCGAGTTGTTGATAAACTGAGAAAGGGAGCAAGTTGATACTTGCCCCTAAGTCAATAAGTTCATGACTAATCTCGGCTTCTCCTATAGTGCAGGCAATGGTGGGACAACCAGGATCCTTATACTTGACAGGGATCAGACCGACAGTAGCTCACTAATGTTAGTAGCTAAGAAGACTTTCTTAGCTATATTAATCGTTCTCTTCTTGGTGTGTCCTTAAGTAATTTTGCATAAGATGGGACTTGTTGGATGACATCAAGAAGTGACACATTTATCTTCACTTGATTGAAGATATCAATTATCTTATCCATGTGTGGACTCTGCTTGTTATTTTTCAGCCTATTAGGAAATGGTAGTATAGGCTTGTGTACCTGACTGGTTGACTTATCCGTTTCAAATTCATCAGATTTGGAAGGATTGGGACTAGAGGTGGATGCTTGTGTATAGTTGTGCTGAATGGAATTAGATAGTGTTGACACTTGATTATCAACTTTCTTTCCCGACCTCAATGTATGAACAACATTACATTGATTCAATGATTGATCCTCAGTCAAATGAGCTTGTTGAAAATTCCTTGGATTCATTACTGGCTGATTGGGTAAGGTACCCTTTAGCCTCTCATTCTGTGGATTGGCTAATTGGCTCATTTGAACCTCTAGCCTCTGTATTGTTTTCATGAGAGAATCTTGGTTCTTCATGTACCTTTTCATATTTTTCTCAAAATCAGTCATTCTCCTCTCAAATTGAGGATTCTGAAAGGAAGATTGTGGAGCTTAGTTGGGAATATTTTATTGATAATTTGAAAATTTGGGTGGATGATTAAAAGAATTGTGATGATAATTTGAAAAGTTAGGTTGATGATTGGAAGAATTATTGGAATGTAGGAAGTGATTTGAATGATTTGACCGTGAGTGGTCATTATTATTTTGACTCCATGAGATATTCGGGTGATTCTCCAGCCAGGATTGTACTATAGTTTGGCCTTGAAAAGGCCGCATTCAACGGTTCAAGAAATTGTTGCTGAGCTTGGAATACTAGACACTCCTCAAACACATGATTCATTGCTTGACAATAAGTATAACCCGGAGTTGGAAATTGGTTTGGGCGGACTTGGTTAAGTGGACCTGGTTTTTTAGTTTCTGAATCTTACAGTCTTCTCACTAGGTTTGCTAGTCTAGCCTCGACAGCTATGGATGATTCAATTGAATGAAAACCTTCTTTTGAAGAGATGGAGTTTGAATTCCTAGAGTTTTCATTAGTCGTTTCCCATTGGATGATTTTTTCAGCAAGATTCTCATATAAATCCCATCCTTCATTTTTATCCTTTTGCAAGAATCCCCCTTGGCACATAGTTTCTAAGAGGGTCCTAGTTGAGTAGTCTAAATTGTCATAGAGAATTTGGCATTATCGCCATTTTTCTATTTCATTATGAGGACATTAGACAAGGAGGTCTTTGAAGCGTTCAAAGTACCTCCAAAACGGTTCACTAGATTCTTACTTAAACTGCATGATGTTCTTCCTAATGAGAGCATTCTTATGAATTGGATAGAATTTCTTCAAGAAGATCTTGATGAAATAATCCCACGATGTGATAGAGCCGGTCGTTAAGCTGTAAAGCCATTTCTTGGCTAAGTCTTTAAGAGCAAATAGGACAAATCTTAACCTAATAGCATCATTTACATGGTGTGCGATTTTCATCATTAAGCATACTTCCTTAAATTCTCTTATTAAAAAATAAGTATCTTCAGACTCTAAGCCACGAAACTTAGGGAGTTTGTTAATGAACTGAGGCTTGAGCTCAAAGTTGTGTTCACCAACCGATGAAAGTTGAATGCAAGATGGAAGTGTGGTTCTAATGGGATAAAACCTATCCTGCAAAGATGTCAGTTGAGTCATAATCGGATCTGGTTTGGATTCTTGCTTGGGTGATGATGTGTTTCTAGTTAACCTGAATGTGATTGGGTCTGTTGATCACACTTGCATATACAAACACTACCACAAGCAAGTTCACCAATAGTCAACAAGAAAAAAGTAACCAAGCCTAGTCTACGATAACCTTGACTTAGACAACTCCTAATTAGTTGATTGTCCACATGAGATATAAAGCAGACTTTGACCACAAGCTAATCAGTCAGGTCAGGATAAGATTGGTGGGAGGTATCCGTGCAAAAGTGAATAACTAAGCCAAACGCCAGCCTTCAAGGTTTCGCCCCTCAATCCCTATCCTTTGACGCTGATTTGGCAGGAGTCAAATTCTAACACTTTCCCCATTAAGATAATCTCCTAATGTGTTTGAGATGTCCCTAAGACCTACAACTATTAGATTTTAAGTTAGGCTTAGGTTGTGCGTGCTTGGAGACGGTTTGTGAGCTAGGGAAGAGTAATGACTCCCCCATCTTATCTTGTGTTGGGTTTTGTCCTTAAGATTGATTATGTAAAGTATGCAGAATATAGAAAAGTAACATTCAACAAGAAAATAATCACTCAAGAATATTTTTTAAGTTATATGCTATGCATACATACTTTGTCTCCTGCTTTCTTCAACAGTAATTGTAAAAGAAACGTAATTAGACAAATGCCTAGAATGCAAGTCTAAACATTTTTTTTAAGCAATTGGTAATCAATTAGATTACTGTTGGATTAAAAATAGGGTATGTGATTATCAGATATAGCAGAAATAACACAAAAAACTGTATTTTTGCAAAGCAATATATCCTGCAAAAAAGAATTTTTAGTAGTCCAAAAAATTTTAAGCTTTTAGCTGCAATTTCTTGGAATTCTGTTCCTACTTTCTAGTAGGGGTACAGAATAGCAAGTCTTCTCTTGCAATATTTAAACGCTAAATTTGATTTCTTGATGACCCTGAAACAAGATACCAAACTTGTTAAAAAATAATTACATCGTTCCCTCCAAGGCAACGACGCCAAAAATTTGATTACAAGTAAATGCAGTGAGAATTACCATGTAGTTTTGGGCTAACGGGTCGTGATCTATAAGGAGGAATGCGATGAAAACTTTTCGCTGTATTATTTCAAAAGTAAAGAATGGTGTTGATGTTTTTTTATGTGAAAAGAGAATGGAGAGTAAAGAGATGATTTAAATGAAACTTGAAACTTGAAAAAGATTTTGGAGAAAATGATCTTTAAAAGGCTTTGATAGTGATGGTGTTTGTTTGTTTTTAATAAAAAGAAATCCAGGCTCACTAATCTTTACCCAACTTTAAATTCTTTTCTTGAAAAGTTCGAGTGCCTCAATGAGATCATAGGTAAAAAGTTTAGCCTTGTATTTAAAAGAGATCAAGTAAAACACATAAGATGGTTTATTTTAGAAATTGAACTTTAGTTTTTGAAATCTTTCTTTGAATTGAATGTTAAACCATCAAAGTAATAAAGCAAGCATTCAATAAAAACAAGTTCTTTTTAATGATAAATTTCAAGATTAAGTTCAAAATCCAATCCCATCCTCATGTGCCTTCAAGAATACTCGCAATAAGAAAGGCTTAGTTTAAGGCATTCATATGATTCAGTTGGGTCTTTTCATTAATACCGATCAAGAATCAATATTAGAGAGGAGAAGTTAGTGAGCCCAGAAAGAAGAAATTTAGCTACTCATTACTAAAAAAGAAAACATTAAATTGAAGTTCAACATACCCGTGAGTTGGAGAAGAAAAGAAGTCCGTCGAATCTTTATTGATGTTACTTCAACTTCAGATTACAATCACTCTTTCTCTCTCACTTTGTTTCTGAACTAAACTGCAAATTAAGAACTGAGATACAACTTTTTATAAACTATCTAATAATAAATCTAAACCCTAAATATAAAGAGAAAAATTTAAATTAGTCTTCGATCTCTCCTTCAGTAAACTCCCTACCTTTATAGGCAAAAACCCAGAGGGAAGAGGAGGGAGGAGATAAGGGGAGCTGGCTATTTCTGAATTTGAATCATCCCTTTATCTTAAAACTTAATTTGATGTGGATATTCAGTTCTGATCTGTAACTTATTAGCGTGTTGATTGCTGAATATGACTTATCAAATGATAGAATTAGAAACAATGATCAACGTAATAGTTGTAACCCTTTAAGTCTTATTTTTAGATCATCTTGAATCATCAGATTTGAGTTTTGGTAGCAAAAGTTATGATTCAAATACTAAAATATATTCAGTCTAAATCTGAGTCAAAATTACTTCATCTCATCTGTTGATCTTCTCTCTATCTATTTATCCCTTTGGATTTTGAATTTAAACTCTATATTTGACGTTATTCTCGGTTGATCTTTAGCTACCTAAAATGGATTTATAGAAATCTGAATTTTACCGGTTTTCATTTGGTATTATCTTTCTGATTTGTGTTGATCTTCAGCTAGAGTTATCTCTATCCTCTTGAATATTTGTCCACATCTTTATTAAAGATTTAAATTTAATTAAATCAGAATTAAAGAGGGCTTTTGGCCTCAATTTCCTTCCACCTCCATTAGTGATGGGCATGCACATTATTAAATAAAAATAAGACTAATCAATAGGATTTATTAGATAATAAACATGGTAATATGACAATATATATGCAATATCTATAACCGATCACTTCCTTTTAGCCCTGCTTGGTGTGGTGCTTGGGCTCACCATGTTTGCTACTGCAGCTCGTTTTCGCGGCCCTTTAGGCGCGCGCGCCTACGCTTCGGGCCACGGGTCATCCCCTCGACCCCCTTTCCCCTGGTACCTATAAATACCCCCCTGGGTTCTGAAGAAAGGAGATATCCAGAGAAGAGAGTTGTATTTTGTTGCTTTGTTAGGAGTTGTAGTTATTTTAATTTTCTTCTTCTTCTAGTTTTAGTTTTAGCCATTAGAGTGAAAGAGAGAGAGAGAGAGAGAGAGAGAGTGTGTACAAGTTGTATTTGAAGGGTGACAAGCTAATACAAGTAACTACTTCTCTTGCTTCTTTCTAGTTACTTGTCTTCTTTTACTTCCTTGTTATAGTGTAACTTCCTTAATCTTCACTTCTTTTCTTTTATTTTCTTGTAGTGTAACTCCCTCTCTTTACCTCTTCGCTTTTGTTGTTTCTTTTCTCAAGCATGTCTAACTAACTCTTCATTTGCATGGCTAACTAACTACTAACCCACTAATCTCTAACAACTTAATTGATAACCCAAATGAGTCAATAGTGTAAAACAAGCCTTGTGCAAATGAGAGCTATGACATCTTAAGACGAGGGTTCTAATTCTAACTTACATACAAGTATTTACTTTCTTATATTTTATTCTTAACTTGTTTTTGATGATATATGGATTGTCTACTTTACTTGTTGTTGTAAATTAGAGATTTTTCCTTTTAACTTTGTCGATACCATTAGTGCACTCGTGTCTTCCCTTATTCTCGCCTTCTATTGGATCTTGATAAGGGAATGTCCGAGTTTTCATCGTGTAAAGCTAAGTTATAGGAAGAACTTTCACTCGATTTTCACGTGAATAGTTCCAATGCATAAGGGTTATTCTTGCCTATGATCCATCGTGAGGCTACATCTTCAAGAAGTTAGGAATTAGTGGGAGCAATTAGTAGAAAGTTAGCCATGCGCTTTTACCATTAAGAAAAATGCAACTTTACAAATCACCAAATCTTTTTCAAACAATTCTTGAAACCAACTTGTTTTCATTTCCAATTCTTTATTTAAGATAAAGAACTTTCTCTTTTCTTGAACAAAGAAGCCGCATCAAGCTTCCATCGCTCTCCCTCCTTGTGGATACGACCCTTATAGCCACTTTGTTACTACGGAAGAATCACAAAAGCAGTAACATCGACCCACACTCTTTTTACTTATTCTTGTACTTACTTTTTGCCGATCAAATTTTGGCACCGTTGCCGGGGAGAGAACAGCTTTATTGTTCAATACTAAAGATTTTTCTTTGTTCTTGTGTGTAGGAGAAGTACCAAGGAGCTTACTATCAAGGAAAGCTAAAGAGGTGGCCAAGGACATTGCGTGAGGATTCATTTGCCCTTGGAAAAATTCGTGTAAAAGCAAGTTTTTCCGATTGAAGTACTAACAAACTCATTTGTAGGGTTACCAAAAGCCGCTAAAAAAATTTTGCTTCCTAAATCTTTTAGTTTCATTGAATGCTTCACCTTATACATGTATAATAAACTCAACAGAAATCCACTTGTTGCTTAATAGAAATTTGGATTAGACTTTTGCATTTAGGGCACGTGTCTATTTCAATTCATTTCAATTTTTGTTGAAGAGTGCTGGAGAAAAGGTACATGTGCATTCATATAGAATAGGACCAACATTTTGGAGTGATTTATCGCTTTGAGTGTTACCTTATTGTAAATAAACTGTACACTTACACAATTGACTTTAAGGGCAAAACCCAAATAAACAAAATAAGGTAGGGATTTCATCACCCTTCCTTAGCCCAAAAACCATCTCCAAGTGCACTTACACTTTCCCAAGTCTTAACTAAAAATCAATAGACGTTGGCCCTAGGGACATCTTAGGCTCATTAAGAGATTAACCGAGGTTGAAAATTACAAGAACTATACTCCTGCAAAAGCGGTGTCCAAGGAAAGTGGATTGAGAGGTAAAGTCTCGAAAGCTCCATGGTTTGGCGTAATTAGTCCGATGGCTCACGCTCGGATATCTCCCCCCGAGCTTTGCCCTTTCCTGGCCGATTAGCTTGTAGTCGAGTTCCTGCAACAACCTTCCCCGAAGAATCGACCAGTTAGGAGTCGTCTAGGTCCAGGTACCTTAGACTAAGGCTTGGTGGTTGTTTTTCTTTCTTTTATTTGTTTTTTATTCTTTTCAATTTTTTGTTCTCTTCACGTTGTTTGTGATGTGCTGCATGCAAGAGTGGGTGAGAGATCCTGCAACTTCCAGATTAACAAGAAACACTTCTCTACCCTTGCATCCAGAACTGGTGATGGCATCACTTCAGGACAGATTTTATCCGATCAGAACCTCATTACCATCTTATATAAAACTTCCTGAAGCAAATGAAAATAACTTCGAGTTAAAGTCTCAATTCATCAACATTCTCTCAAAGTTTCATGATTTAGAATCAGATGACGCATACTTCTTTGTTAGGGAGTTTGAAGAAGTGTGCCTCATGATGTGTATACCCCAGCTAGGAGACCATGCCGTTAGGTTACGTTTCATTCCCTTTTCCCTAAAGGACCTAGCGAAGAAATGATTGTACAGTTTGGCGGTAGATTCTGCCACGACCTGGGATGATTTCGTCAAGGCCTTCTTAAAGAAATTCTACCCAATTCACAAAACTCCCCTCATTAGGAAGAATATCATGCAGTTTAGGCAAGAACTGAGCGAACCATTTTGGAGATACTTTGAGCGATTCAAAGATCTCCTAACTCAGTGCCCTCATTGTTGGCCCAATGGCCTTCCACTCTAGTTTGATGATGATCAACACTCATGTAGTTATGTTACTAATATTCTTGTGTTTCTAAGTTTCAGATCATTAACAGGATATTAGTTGGTGATTAGCTTCAACAAGGAGTTTAGAAGCTTTTCATGTTGATTCCGGTGCCAAAGCTTAAAGATCATACCTTTGCACTTGGAGGATCACGCGTTTGGGATCGAGTCTACTTGAAGATGGAAGATCGACAAGAAGACTTAGGTATCCTAGTTTAGATAGAGTTTTAGATCCATTTGTAAAGCTTAGTTTAGTTGATATGCTCAAGTGCACAAAACACACACGTTTCATGATTTGGTTGTTGGTTTTCATGAATAATAGATCAAAACAAGTTTACCTTATACCTATGTATATTAGATATGTTCTAGATATACATACATGCTTTAACCTTGCTAAACAAACTTATTTTGATATCCCTATTCATGTTTTGGAAAAATCAAGTTTGATAAAAATACAAGTTTTATTTTTGATAAATTTTGCAAGACACAAAAATAAATTGATATGTTGATATATTGTCTTGAAATTTTATCGCAGGTGTATGTTTAATATAATATGATAAAACAAATTTTGTGAATTTTTTAGAAGTGTTAAAAGATTTTTAGAAAATATTTTACACTATTTTTCTGACCTGAACTGTGCTGACAGGCTGGTCGGTCGACCGGGACGGTCGACCGCACCAAAGGGCGGTCGACCGATCCGGTCGACCGACGTGCACGGACGTGCACGTCTGTTAGGCAAAGAGCCGGCCGACCGGGCCGGTCGACCGGGATGAGAGCTCTGCTCTCGGGAATTTTCGGTCGACCGGGCCGGTCGACCGATAGTGCCCAACGGTCATAATTTTGACCGTTGGCGGTCGACCGGGCCGGTCGACCGGTGGCTGTCAGAACTGCCACATCAGCCTAACGGCTAGTTTTCTGGATTGGCCTATATAAACCCTATTCATTTGGGATTTTGGCCAAGGTTTTACAAGAGAAAAATCCCAGGTTTTCAGAAGTTTAAAACAAGTCTTTTAAAAGAGTTTTTGGGCTTTAAACTTCTCATCTTGATTTGTTTTTTGGGTTTTTGGAAAATCAAAGAAAGCTAGGGTTTTGGGAGATTGTTTTGTTTTTCATTTTCTAACATTTACAAGTGATTTCCCAAATAGTTTTTCTTTGTTGCTGGTTTCCAAAAACACCTTGTTTCCACACTTGAGCTATATCATCTATCCTAAACTATTAGGATCTTGTTTTGTGGAAAAAGAGAAAAGAAAGTGTTTGAGGTTGTTGTTGTAAACCTCTTGTGTTGTAACCCTCCTTTATTTGTGAATCCCTCTTCGGTAGAGGTGATCGGAGTGGTATTGGTTTGGATCCCTCAAGTGTGAGGTGATTGGGTTTGTGTTTGTAAGCCTCTTAGGTAGAGGTGTGGTTGTTGGTTGACACCTCTAGTGTGAGGTGTTGTGGTTTGTATTGAGAGAGGAGTTCGGTACTCCTTGGGTTGTAAGAAATCCTCTTCGGTAGAGGTTCCCTCGGTGGGAGTTGAGATTGTGGAATCCTACACGGTGGTGTAGGCGGGGATGTAGAGTTGGGTACTCGAACCTCGAAACAAATTTGTGTGTTTGCGTTTGATCCTATTGTCTCTCAACTCTACTCTCCTTAATTTGTGCAAGCATCATTCATTTCATACTTATTACATATTTGCTTGTGTTGCCTTGCATCTTATTCATATTGCCATATCATATATTGCTTGTGTTGTGCCTTGCATCTCTTATTGCTATATCCTTGATTGCTTGGCTTGATTGTGTGTGCACATTGCTAGGATTGCTTGTGTGTGTGTGCCTAACTTATACTCATCCAACAAGAGCTTCACATAGCGCCTCAACCCATTTCAAGGGGAATCAAGAGGAGTTAGTCCAGAGCCTCGCAAGGGGAATTCGGCTACACTTGTTGTATTGTATTAGTTTGTGCATTATTTGCATTAGCTTCCGCATTTAGCGCACTTAGTTTGCAACTTAGTTTGAAAAAGAAAATAAGTGTTTACAATCTAAACTTGATATTGTTTTGCAAGAGAAGGTTGAGGTCTATAATGAAAGGGATTCATTGAGATCTCAATTAGAACTTGCACTTAAGGAAAATAAAGTTTTAAAATCTAAAAATGATTGTGAAAATCTTTTGAAGAAAAATGAAAATTTGTCTTCAAAAGTAGATTTTGTTTTAAAAGAGAATGTTGATTTGAAAAATAAAATTATTTCTATTTCAAATGATCTAGATGTTTGTTTAAAGAAAAACATGTTTTGCAAAATAAGATTGATGCACATGTTTGCCATGCTAGGGTAGTATCACACACTTCACCTATTGCATGCCACACTTCTTCTTCTAAGATTAATGATGATATTTGGTTTGCTTAAGAAGAAGGTTGATTGTTTGGGCTCCACTATGAGCCAATGTGCCATGAATCACTCACGGTTGGAAATCTTGGTTCGAAAGAAACAAGTTCCATCCTTTATGCATGCACACCCTTCACGGCATACACATGCTTCACACGGACACCATCAACACAAGTATGCTCATGTGTACACATGTACACATTGTGGACGTAAGGGCCACCTTGCTAAATTTTGCTATGATCGCTTACATGTTGAAAATTTAGCCAAGAATTTTGTTTGGGTTAGAGAAGGGACTAACCCCCATGGACCCAAAAGAGTATGGGTACCAAAGACCACCCCTCCTTGTTTGATGTAGGTGTGGGCTCTCACATGACGTGAGAGTGATGACACCTTGGAGTGGATGCGTTCCGGACTTAAAGGAAATCTATTGGATGCATCACTTTCAAGGGAAGGTTGGTGGAGAGGACCACCATGTTTTGGAGACAAGGAGAGTTGCTTCTTCGGTTTTGGTAACAATTCCTAACTCCTTATTATTTGTTTTACATGCTTTCATTGCATTTGATTATAGCATGTTCTTGTTGTTTTTGGATTAGTGTGTAAATACCATACTTATTAGATCCATGACATACATATATAGTATTTGAGACACATATGCCTATATGAATTCATAATTAGTGTTCTCACCTTTGTTTAAGCTATAATGTACATCATGAATCTAATACATGTGAATTTACATAGTAATCATGTTTTAGTTTTCATGATGACTTTTATCGTGTTTTTGATGCTTCATGTTTTTGAGTATATGTTTAGATGTTAGTTTTCATTAAGACTAGTTATATACTTGTACATAGAGTGGGCTACAAATAAATCTATATATGATAAGGATTGAATGCTTATTTGAACCCATTAGATGTGCTAGTATAGTCTAGTTTTGATGATCCATACATTTTAAACTTGTATTCCCATTTTGGATTTGTTTTATGAGTTTTTCACTTCATGTATATGTTTGTATTGCCAAACTTGAAGATATACATGTATACCCCTTGAGTCATTTGCCTTTCATGCAAATATATATTATGGACTCAAAGTGTGTTTAAGGGATATGTATGTATACTTCTTGTGTTGACAAATCATACATATACCTTGAAAAGAATTGGTATCAAATTGTTTTAATGAAAAGCTAAATTTTCATACTTTATTGTGTCAATATTTAACTTCATGTATATGTCCATCTTATCCAAACTATTGACTATACATGAGTATCCTTTTTGAGCCACGTGCCTTAATGCATATATCTTGTGAACTCTTTATGTTTTGGATATGTATGTATACGTTAGTTTGTATTAGACATACATATGCCTTGAAGATTAGATAGTTTTGATGATTTCGTGTTTTTAAGGAATAATTGAGCTTAATTGAACATGTTTTCATGATTATGATCTTCATATTGTATTTGTACACTCATATTTATTACTTTCTCATGTTTTGTTTTCATGAGTCTTATTTATGCCTAATTGAACTTGAGTGTTTGATATGATGTGGATTTCATGTTTAAAACAATTTTGTTTTATTCCTTGCTTGAAGGATTTCGTACTAGTTAATAAGTTTTTCCATTTTAACTAGTTCGTATTCTTCATTTGGTAGTGATTTTCAAACTAACCTAATTTTCAAATCTATTTTTGAAAACCCCTACCTTCCAAGGGCGGTAGGATGGGAGATCATGTTCATGTATTCCCTAAATTGAAAATCTTTAAAACTTGAATTATGATTGGGTGGTAGATAATATGATGTATACACTTGAACTTATTGTTATGTCAATTGGTATCATTGAACTCTTTCAATTGGTATCATTTTGATCTTCTTGTATACTCATATATGTTTTGTATGTATGTATGCTTTAAATTCCAAGTATATCAATTTCTATTGGTATCTATCTTTCATACATATATATGTTTGTGTTTATGCTAGTGCTTGAGTTTCAATTTTGTTTAAATTGATTACTTTTAAATTGTTATCAAGACTATGCATGACTTTAGTTTGTATTTCATAAAGGGGGAGAAAATTTGATTTTGTATTTCAATTGGTATTTGTACTCCCACACTTTATGATTAAAAGTTGTTTATATGTTTTTAAAAATGAACAATTCTTACAATTGGTATCAATGTTTCTATGTAAAATCTTTTCAATTGGTAAAATATTTACAATTGGTATCATATTTAAGAAATTCAAAATTTGTTTTGGTTTCAAGATTCATGTTTAAGAATTCAAGACTTATGTTTAATTACAATTGGTATTTTCAAAATTTTGTTTAAAGAAAATATTCAAAGTTTTGATTTGTATTTCCTATATGCAAGGAGAGCTTAACATCTCTCTTACATATAGATTCATGTTGAGTATATTATAAATTGAGGAGCTTGACAACTCTTCTTTATATGATATACGTGTGTAGGGGGAGCTTCACATCTCCTCTTATGCATTACATAATATGTGTTATGTGAATTGGGGCTTGTCATCCCTTCTTCATGTAATGCATATGTGTAGGGAAGCTAACTTAGCGTCTTCCTCTTCATGAATGTATATAGCATATAACATATATTGATTCTTGTTTATTGGTATCAAGATGCTTCATTGACATATTTTTAATTGATATCATGTTTGTAGTCACCCCTTATTGATTTTGTTTTTGTTTTAGACAAAAAGGGGGAGAACATTGTTTGCATTGTTTTGATTGACAAAAAGGGGGAGAAAGATTTTTACCCCTCGTTTTATTTATGGTTTTGATTACCCCTTTGTTGATGATTGACAAAAAGGGGGAGAAGAATTAAGTTTTGTTTGCATATACCAAGTTCATGCATAGAGATAAATAATAAGATATGATGCATGCTTTTGTTTAGTATCATGTGCTTTCATTGCATATCTATTATGTTTATTGTGATGCATGAGTTAAGGGGGAGCTTCTTTGAAGCTTAACTTTAATCCATGCATATATAACTCCATGAGTTTTGTCATCATCAAAAAGGGGGAGATTGTTGGCCCAATGGCCTTCCACTCTAGTTTTGATGATGATCAACACTCATGTAGTTATGTTTACTAATATTCTTGTGTTTCTAAGTTTTAGATCATTAACAGGATATTAGTTGGTGATTAGCTTCAACAAGGAGTTTAGAAGCTTTTCATGTTGATTCCGGTGCCAAAGCTTAAAGATCATACCTTTGCACTTGGAGGATCACGCGTTTGGGATCGAGTCTACTTGAAGATGGAAGATCGACAAGAAGACTTAGGTATCCTAGTTTAGATAGAGTTTTAGATCCATTTGTAAAGCTTAGTTTAGTTGATATGCTCAAGTGCACAAAACACACACGTTTCATGATTTGGTTTTTGGTTTTCATGAATAATAGATCAAAACAAGTTTACCTTATACCTATGTATATTAGATATGTTCTAGATATACATACATGCTTTAACCTTGCTAAACAAACTTATTTTGATATCCCTATTCATGTTTTGGAAAAATCAAGTTTGATAAAAATACAAGTTTTGTTTTTGATAAATTTTGCAAGACACAAAAATAAATTGATATGTTGATATATTGTCTTGAAATTTTTATCACAGGTGTATGTTTTAATATAATATGATAAAACAAATTTTGTGAATTTTTTAGAAGTGTTAAAAGATTTTTAGAAAATATTTTACACTATTTTTCTGACCTGAACTGTGCTGACAGGCTGGTCGGTCGACCGGGACGGTCGACCGCACCAAAGGGCCGGTCGACCGATCCGGTCGACCGACGTGCACGGACGTGCACGTCTGTTAGGCACAGAGCCGGCCGACCGGGCCGGTCGACCGGGATGAGAGCTCTGCTCTCGGGAATTTTCGGTCGACCGGGCCGGTCGACCGATAGTGCCCAACGGTCATAATTTTGACCGTTGGCGGTCGACCGGGCCGGTCGACCGGTGGCTGTCAGAACTGCCACATCAGCCTAACGGCTAGTTTTCTGGTTTGGCCTATATAAACCCTATTCATTTGGGATTTTGGCCAAGGTTTTTACAAGAGAAAAATCCCAGGTTTTCAGAAGTTTAAAACAAGTTTTTTAAAAGAGTTTTTGGGCTTTAAACTTCTCATCTTGATTTGTTTTTGGGTTTTTGGAAAATCAAAGAAAGCTAGGGTTTTGGGAGATTGTTTTGTTTTTCATTTTCTAACATTTACAAGTGATTTCCCAAATAGTTTTTCTTTGTTGCTGGTTTCCAAAAACACCTTGTTTCCACACTTGAGCTATATCATCTATCCTAAACTATTAGGATCTTGTTTTGTGGAAAAAGAGAAAAGAAAGTGTTTGAGGTTGTTGTTGTAAACCTCTTGTGTTGTAACCCTCCTTTTATTTGTGAATCCCTCTTCGGTAGAGGTGATCGGAGTGGTATTGGTTTGGATCCCTCAAGTGTGAGGTGATTGGGATTGTGTTTGTAAGCCTCTTAGGTAGAGGTGTGGTTGTTGGTTGACACCTCTAGTGTGAGGTGTTGTGGTTTGTATTGAGAGAGGAGTTCGGTACTCCTTGGGTTGTAAGAAATCCTCTTCGGTAGAGGTTCCCTCGGTGGGAGTTGAGATTGTGGAAATCCTACACGGTGGTGTAGGCGGGGATGTAGAGTTGGGTACTCGAACCTCGAAACAAATTTGTGTGTTTGCGTTTGATCCTATTGTCTCTCAACTCTACTCTCCTTAATTTGTGCAAGCATCATTCATTTCATACTTATTACATATTTGCTTGTGTTGCCTTGCATCTTATTCATATTGCCATATCATATATTGCTTGTGTTGTGCCTTGCATCTCTTATTGCTATATCCTTGATGCTTGGCTTGATTGTGTGTGCACATTGCTAGGATTGCTTGTGTGTGTGTGCCTAACTTATACTCATCCAACAAGAGCTTCACATAGCGCCTCAACCCATTTCAAGGGGAATCAAGAGGAGTTAGTCCAGAGCCTCGCAAGGGGAATTCGGCTACACTTGTTGTATTGTATTAGTTTGTGCATTATTTGCATTAGCTTCCGCATTTAGCGCACTTAGTTTGCAATTAGTTTTCTAGATTAGCATCTACACCTATTCACCCCCCCCCCTCTAGGTGTTTTTCACTCATCATGGTGTGGAGAAATAGCGTCAGTGTCAGATTCTCTACGATGGCTTAGATTATCAAACTAAAACCTTTTAGAGACCATGTGTCCGGGAGGGTTCTTGCAGAAGGATGAGAATCAGGGTTGGGATTTATTTGAGGATTTAGCTGAGAAAACCCTGCAATGGGAGCCAGCCTCAGAAAAACCTAAGAATTCACAATCTATAGCTTCAAGAGGAGGGCGCCTATCTCTAGATCATTCATAGCTGCCGAGGCTAAGATCGCAACCCTAATGAGGAGCATAGAGGCTCTAGAGAAAAAAGAGCTAGCCAATGTTAACCAAATCAACCCACCACCAATCACAATCCGGGTTGTTCATATTGCCAGGTACCAAACTATCTCTTTGAAGAGTACCCTGTTTTTCATGCCCAGCAAGTGCGACCGGAACACCTGAACGTGGCTTACTCACGGCCGCCTCACAATCCCTACTCACAAATATACAATTCAGGTTGGAGGAATCACCCTAATTTCTCCTGGACCCAGAATAATCTTCCCAGGCCAAAATTTTCCAAGAACTTTCACCATCCCAGTCCTCCACCAAATTTTCCCAGTCTTGCTCCATCTTCCTCCTCTCAAAGTTCATCTATGGAAAAGAAATTCAACAAATTAGAGGAGAGCATGGAAGCTTTCATGAAGTCCTAAACCATTTTTATGCAAAACCAGGGACAAACGTTGAACAACCATTCACAGGCTATATGAGATTGAAAATGCAGATGAGCCAATTAACTAGCTTCCTAAGTGAAAGACCAAAGGGTACTCTGCCTAGTCAGCCGCTAGTTAACCCAAAAACCTCCAATCAAGCATATGAAATTCAGGATCCATCGATCAACCAGTGCAATGCTGTTCACACACTTCGATCCGAAAAGAAGGAAAACCACCAGGTCTACCAACAGAAAAGTCTAGTCCATCCTGATCCTACTCCAGCCTCCACCTCTGCTAGTTCCTCCCAAACCGCTCCTCAAACATCTAACGAGGACAAAGCTGCTGAACAAGTTCATAAGCCTATAACACCCTTTCCCAATAGGCTTAAGAACAACAATAAGAATATGCACATGGAGAAAATGCTAGAGATGTTCAATCAGGTCAAATTGAATGTGCCACTTCTTGACGCTATCCAACAAGTCCCAGCTTATGCAAAATTTCTTAAGGATATGTATACTAAGAAGAGAAAGACAAATGTGACCAAGAAAGTGTTCTTGGAAACCAATATAAGTAAAATTTTGTCTGGTCTCATTCCGGTGAAATACAAGGATCCTAGATGTCCCACAATTTCCTGCACCATAGGACAGACCGAAATTAGCAGGGCACTTCTTGACCTGGAAGCATGTATCAACTTGTTACCTCTCTCAATATACCAGCAACTTGGGTTGGGCGAGCTAAGCCCAACTCGAGTCACCATTCAGCTAGCTGACCGATCTGTGAAGATCCCGAAAGGGGAAATCACAGACATCCTTATCCGGGTCGGGGATTTCATTTACCCCGTTGATTTCACTGTGCTTGAGACCCAACCTGTGTTTTTCAATCTAAAGTCTCAAATTCTAGTCATCTTAGGGCGCCCATTCCTTGCTACAGTCAATGCCATAATCAACTGTAAGAACGGGTCCATGCGATTGACCTTTGGAGACATGACGAAGGAAGTCAATGTCTTCAATCTTAAAAAACAAACTAGGATGTCAATGATTAGACTTTTGAGGTCAGTTCTATTGAAAATCTGACCGGTGAGTATGAGAAAAGTATGGAGACAAAAATGGAGGTAGAGTTTGATCTGAAAGCTAAGGATTTTAATCTAGACCAGATCATAGATTCAGCAGTTGATTGGGCATCAAGCCCAAGTGTACCTCATCATAGGATTGAAAGCCCAGAGATTGCCTCCAATGAAGCAACATGTTCCCAGAGCTAAAAGCCTTACTTGAACACCTCAAGTATGCCTACCTGGGTGGAAAGGACACCTTGCCAGTCATCATAGCATCCCACTTGACTGGGCAACAAGAGGACAGCTTAATGTCTATTCTAAAAAGACATAGGAAAGCAATTGGATGGATGATGAAGGATATCAAAGGGATAAGTCCAGCCATAGTGCAACATTGAATCCATTTGACCAATGAACCAACCCCCAGGAGGGACCCACTACGCAAGCTTAACCCACTCATGCAAGATGTAGTTAAAGCGGAAATTTGAAACTATTAGATAATGGGATCATTTATCCCATTTCTGATAGCAATGGGTAAGCCCTCTTCATGCGGTCCCAAAGAAAGCTGGCTTTACGGTGGTTGAAAATGAGCAAAAAGAGTTGGTGCAGATAAGACTGCCTACTAAGGTTCGTGTCTGTATTGACTATAGAAAGTTGAATGCAGCCACCCATAAAGACCACTTCTCATTACCCTTCATCGACCAAATGCTAAAACGATTAGCTAGACATGAGTACTATTGCTTCCTAGATGGGTACTCGGGATATAATCAAATCCCCATTGCTGCAGAAGACCAAGAAAAGACCATGTTTACCTGCCCATTCAGAACCTTTGCTTACCGACGCATGCCCTTTGGACTGTGCAATGCTCCCACAATATTCCAACAATGCATGCTTAGTCTCTTCTCTGACATGGTAGAACATTTTCTTAAGATTTTCATTTATGACTTCTCCATCTATGGAGATTCATTTGATCAGTGTCTTCATCACCTAGAGTTAGTGTTGCAAAGATGCAAGGAGAAGAACCTAACTCTAAACTGGGAGAAATGTCACTTCATGGTGAGACAGGGGATTGTCTTAGGCCATGAGATTTCTAGGAAAGGCATTGAAGTGGACAAGGCTATAGTAGAAGTGATTGCTAAGCTTCCACCACCCAAAGCGTTAAGGATATTAGATCCTTTCTAGGGCACGCTGGGTTCTACCGACGGTTCATTAAGGACTTTAGCAAAATCGCTAGGCCCTTAACCAACCTACTCGCTAAGGACGTGCTCTTTGATTTTAACGATGAATGTTTCAAGTCATGGGGGAAGTTTAAGTAAGAACTTATTTTTGCGCCTATTATTTCTGCTCCTAACTGGGACCAACCGTTCGAAATCATGTGCGATGCCTCTGATTTTACTATTAGCGCTGTTCTAGGACAGCGCATTGACAATAGGCAGCACATGATTTATTTAGGACCTTGAATGACGCCCAACAGAACTATACAACCACTAAGAAGGAATTTTTGGCCGTTATCTTTGCGTTAGAGAAGTTCCGGCCCTACTTGTTAGGGTCGAAGATGGTGATTATTGCGGATCACTCGGCTCTGAAATACCTCATGACCAAGAAGGAAGTAAAAGCCCGATTGATTCGGTGGATCCTTTTGCTTCAAGAATTTGACTTGGAAATTTGGGATAAACGAGGTATAGAAAATGTGATCGCTGATCATGTCTCATGAAGTTCGAATGCAATGATCATACAAGCTCCGATTAATGAGGATTTCCCAGACGAGCACATCCTGGCCATTCTCAAGGAACCCTGGTATGCGGACATTGTTAATTACCTGGCCACTGGATAATTACCCGCTGACTAGACAAAGTAAGATCAATACCACTTCTTTGCCCAAGTACGGTACTTCTTCTGGGAAGAACCGTATCTTTTTAGGTATTGTTCCGACCAAATTATTAGACGATGCATACCAGAGGAGGAACAGAAGAGTGTGCTTAGCTTTTGCCATGACCTTGCATGCGGAGAACACTTCGGTCCCCGCAAGATTGTAGAGAAGGTTCTATAAAGTGGGTTTTACTGGCCTACTTTGTTCAAAGACTCATACCATTTTTACAAGTCATGCGCAAATTGTCAGAAAATTGGGAAAATTTCAAGAAGAGACATGATGCCCCTGAACCCGATCCTGGAAGTTAAAATTTTTGATGTTTGGGGTATCGACTTCATGGGGCCATTCCCTAATTCCTTGGGCAACCAGTTCATTTTGATTGTTGTAGATTATGTCTCTAAATAGGTTAAAGCTGTGCCAACTAAGACCAATGACAACAGAGTGGTTGTCCAATTTCTCAAAGAGAACATCTTCTCCCGATTTGGCACCTCTAGAGCGATAATTAGTGATAATGGATCGCATTTCTGCAACAGAGTTTTTGAAGCTCTGATGCGAACATATTCCATCAATTACAAGTTGTCTACTTCGTATCATCCCCAGACAAATGGGCAGGTTGAAGTCACTAATCGATAGATCAAGCTCATTCTAGAAAAGACTGTCAGACAAAACCGAAAGGATTAGTCGGTCAAACTCAATGATGCATTGTGGGCTTACCACACTGCTTTTAAGACAGTTCTGGGGATGTCTCCATATAGAATCGTATTTGGCAAAGCCTGTCATCTGCCAGTCGAATTAGAACACCGTGCCTTATGGGCCATTAAGCAACTCAATTTTGATCTGACCAAGGCCGGTGAGTTAAGGAGAATATAGATTTCAGAATTAGAGGAGATACGGAATGAAGCCTATGAGAATGCTCGGATCACCAAAAGCAGGACTAAATTTTTCATGACCAGCTCATAACCCGAAAAAACTTTGCCCCGGGAGATAAGGTTCTGTTGTATAACTCTAGGCTTCATATTTTTGCGAGGAAGCCGAAGACTCGTTGGTCTGGACCGCTCATCGTGCGTACCGTTTTTTCACACGGTGCTGTGTTATTGTAGATCCTAAGAACAAAACAGACTTCAAAGTGAATGGGCAAAGACTGAAGCCTTCTTGACCACTGAGCCTATGACTCCAGATGATAATGGGCTGACTCTTTTTGCCCTGTCCTATACCTAGCCACAATAACTAATATATATATATATATATATATATATATATATTTGTGATCGGTCGCTAAGATTGAACATTTATTATCATATTTTCATACTTATTATAAATAAACTCTGCTTGTTCCTAATTATTGTTTAATTTATTTGTAGGCCCATTCCTAAAAGAGAGTGAAGAGAAACGAGCCCAAAAAGCCCACCAAATTCTGATTTAATTCAGAATAAATTCGAAATCAGGGAATCAAGGCAGATCTTGGCAAATCAGAGAGGTTGAAAACTGGTTGAAATGGATCTTCCCAAATTAAGTGGTTAAAGCCAACAATCAAATATTGTTTCGTCAAATCGAAGAGCTGAAATGAGAAATCCAGTTGAAGATAAAGCCAAAACGCGAATTTAGGAGTTACCACCCCCGGCTGTGGCCACCTGGCCATAGCTGGGCCACGGAAACGTGGCTAAACCCGCGTTTCTGTAGCCTTATCATTTCAGTTGGGAGAGCGTTTGCTCCCCCTATCTCCTCACGCCTCCCCCTCTGGGTTTTTTCCTATAAAAGGCAGGATTTTCACTGTAAACAGGGAAGACCATGCAGAGATAGGATTTAGTCCACTTTTTCATTTTTTAGTGTAGGTTTTATTTTTCTTTTTATGTAATTTTCAGTTTTAATTTATGTGACTGAGAGGAGAAACGAGTTTCATGGAGGAAGGAGATCAAGCTTGTACTGAGGGTGACACCGGTGTAAGTAAGTCCTTTCTTTCATTGTTATTAGAATCGAATCGAAGTTCCTTTTTCTTCTTTACTATTGTTTTAGTTTACTCTCCTCTGATGTGTTTGTAATCCAAGTGAACCGATAGCCTCGAGACTGCTTCGCCATTTCAAGTGCCCTTGATGGCCTATGGTGATGAATAACCATTCTTTGTTAGTTTAGCTCGTCCTTTTATTCATAGTGTAGATCGAGAATGGGAAAGATCATATACGCCATGCTTGATTTCCTTCAAAGACAAGGTAAGTCATCGCAACGGATCTAAGGTATATGAGCATTGAAGAGGTAAGTAATTTTTAGGTTATCTTTCTTTTCTTTTATTCTTTAGTTTCAATATCACAAGCTCTAACCATTTTTATCACTCTTTTCCATTCTTTGTATATAATCTATTTTTAATTTTTTCATCTTCTTAATCTACCATCTTCTTTCTAATTCAACTTTAACAATTTGTATTTTTTTTAAGAAACTAAAGAAGAATTTTAACCATTAATGGTTGCATAAAAGAGAACTTGCTAAACAAGCTTACATCGCTAGTCCCTCCTTATGGATCACGACCCGCATAGCCACTTGCTATAGCGGTAAATTGAGCACCTTGTACTACTGTTTTAAAAGTTTTGAAATTTTGTATTTGTGTGTAGGTTTAAAACTCAATCAAATTTTGGCGCCATTGTCGGGGAGGGACGGTAAGTAATTCTCTTTAAAGTTTACATTTTTGGTTAACTTTCTTCTTTGTTTTTTATACATATTTAACAATAAGAAATTCTTGCTGCAGTGGACACATAAGTGACCTTGGACTCTGCTCAAGAAAGCAGAGCTAAGAAGCCCTTAGATTTGCTACAGTCCTGTGGCAAACTGAGTGAACTACTAACCTATATTTTCTGCAGGTTGGCTGAACTGCGTAGTTTAAATATCTATAGCATTTATTTTCTTGTTTGTCTCACTGTATTACTTTCTAACCTCAATAGTAAAATGATGATTGTAAATGCTAAAAAATGATTTAGACTTTGCATTTTGGCACGTGTCTATTTCATTACATTTTCTATTTACTGTTAAAGAGTGCTAGAGTAAAGGTACATGCGCATAGCATCTAATATAAGAACACTTTTGGATTGTTTACATTGCTTAAGTGTTGCTTTTCTTGTACACTGCACTAAATTGATCTAAGGGCTTGTCCTATAAATAAGATAAGGTGGAGAAGTCATTACCCTCCCTTAACCCACAAACAATCTCCTCACTCACTACCCAAGCCTAACTAAAAATGAGTAGACGTTGGCACTAGGGACATCTCGGACTCAATTAGGAGATTATTCTAAGGGGGAAAGGTGTTGGAATTTGACTCCTGTCAAATCAGTATCTATGAAGGGGATTAAGGGTCGAAAACCCAAAGGTTGGTGGTTACTTAATTAAGGAACGTCTTTGACGGATAACCTCCCACCAATCTTGCCCTAACCTGGCTGATTAGTTTATAGTCAAAGTCTGTATTATACCTCCTATGGACAATCTAACCAGTTAGGAGTCTTCTATAGGTCAAAGGTCTACCCTAACTTAGGTTAGAAATTTTTTCTTTTTTGTTTGCTTATTTGTTTGTGTTTTATTGTGTGATATGACTTATAATAATAAATTTTCTAATGTTAATGGTAATCCATATTACACACCAACCTCTTTTTCGGATATTACTAACTCGGCATATCATAACTTTAACCAACCTAGTGTGCCGGATGGTCTTATCCGAATCAATATAGTCAATACCCCCAATCTTATAACCATAATTTCCAGAATAATTTTAACTCTTTACAGAGTCAGTAGGGATTCACCTCCCCGAGTCCAATTTTCAATCAACTTGTCCTCCTTATCCACCTTGTTCACAATATTTTCAAGATTCATACTCAGTTCCACCAGTCCAAAATAGAAAACAATCGATTTTGGAAATAAGTATGCGTGAGTCCAAACAAAAATCACAAAATCTGATGGACTCACAATTTCACCACCAATTCCAAAATAACACCTCATCTTTTCAACAAAACGATGAACCAATCAACTATGAAAAGATGCTTGAAGCCATGACTCAGGCTCAAAACGCTCGTAATCATGACATAGATATGATGGTCCAAACTCTACATTCTCACCGTTTGGCCAGTTCTGATGTCGCTAACCATTCTGTTAGAGCCGAAAAGTTATGTTGTTTTGGAAAACAAGGTTCCATTTTAGAACAATCATTTGAAATTGCCTAAACTCTAAATTTTAAAAATGACATTGACAGTTTGGCAAGTTATCCCTTTCCTGAAATTGAGCATGAGAATAAATATGATCATGAACCTCAACTTAGTGATTAAATTCTACTTTCTGATTCAATTATGAATCCGGTATCTCATCTAATTTCAATCTTTTCCCGAGTCAATATTGGATCCTGTGCCAATTCATAATGAAATTGAATCGCCCATCTTTGATGATCATTTTATTGAACTTGACTAATTTCATACTTTTGAAAGTCCATTGACAAATTGGCAAGTTCTCATTTTTATGAAATTGAACTCAATAAGAAATGTGACTTAGATTCTCAAATTTGTGATCCAGTTCAAATTCCTGAATTAATATTGACTCCTATTTTGTTACCCGATTTGAGTAATATTTTAGAGTCAATTTTGATTCCCACACCTGTCATTCTTGAACTTGAATCACCAATATTAAGTCACATTCCATTGTGGGAAATGAATGTGGACTTGAGTTTCAACTTCTTGATTTGGACCCACTTTCTGAACCAATCTCGACTCCTGAACCTTTACTTGACTTAAGTCACTTTCCTGAGTCGGTATTAGTTCCAGTACTTCCTGAGTCCAAATCAATTGTTCTATCTTTTCACACTCCATTTTGGGACAAGGCGATTGACAAAATTGACTCCAAAATTAATTATGGAATTTGAAAATTAGATGGGGTTAAATTTTTAATAAAAAACGTTCATGTATATATCATTTTAGTGGGTTATATTAGAAAAATTTCTGGTGGGTTCCTCCAAACTCTATAAAAAGTCGATTGGGCCACATTTCGTAGACCAATCAGACCACCACCGGAACCACCACCTTAAGGTAATATTTCCTTCCCTTTCTTCTTTTTCATGCATCTATGCATTAATTCATACATTGAGGACAATGCATGAGATAGGTGTGGGGAGGGTTCTAACAAAACTTAGGTTTTCGTTTTATTAAAATTTCTTTAACATTTTTTTACTTTTAAAAAACTTTTGAAAATAGAAACAATATTTTGACATATTTTTTGTAAGAAATTGAGTCAATTTTAAGGAATAGGAAAATCAAAATTAGGATTTCTTATACTTGGTCAACATAAGATTATTTGTTTGATTTTTAGGGTTAGAAAGATAATTTGTCAAAGTAATTTAGTCTTGATCTTTACCTTGATGAAATATGCACACTTCATACACTCAAACACTTAGGGTTCAAAAACAAAGATTCTTATGCCTTATATATATATATATATATATATATATTGTATATATATTATATATATATATATATTATATATATATATATATATATATTATATATATATAAAGAAAAAAAAAAGAAAAAAAATCTATGAAAGATGAACAAATCTAATTATTGATTAGCTAGGTGCTTTGGCCTAAGTAAGCCTTGGTATTTATGCAAAGATAATCAGATAAGTAAAATATATATATATAAATTCTCTGATTAAGCTGGGTATTTGTGCCTCATAAAGCATAAGTACTCACGCCTAAAAGTGGTTCATATAATAAAATCCTTAGTTTTGTGGCCTTGTTTGCTCGAGTCCTAAAGTCTTTGGGGTGTTTTCTTACCCGGTGCCCTAAGACAACGAGTCCACAAAGATATATGCATGAAGGCACGTGGCTCAAAAGGATGTATATGTATAACAATAATTTGGATAAAATGGACATATACATGAAGTTAAATACAAACACATGGAAACATGAAACACTAAATTTCCATTAAAACAAATTTCATTTCAAGGTATATGTATGATTTGTCAACACAAAAAGTATACATACATATCCCTAAATACAATTGAGTCCATATGTATAGATTTGCATGAAAGGCAAATGACTCAAGGAGTATACATGTATATCTTAAAGTTTGGCAAAATAGACATATACATGAAATGAAAACACATGATCTTAAAACAAAATCAAAATGGGAATACAAGTTTAAAATGCATGGATCATCAAAACTAGACTATACTAGCACATCTAATGGGAACAAATAAGCAATCAAGCTCAAACATATATAGATTTATTTGTGGCCCACTATATGCACCAATATAAATCCTAATCTTAATGAAAACTAACATTTAAACTAGTAATCAAGGCATGAAGCATTAAACAAAACAAAATTCATCATGATAAACAAAACATGATTATTATGTAAATCCACATGTTATTAAAGCTATGATAAACATGATAGCTAAACAAAGGTGAGAACACAAAATAAGGGTTCATATAAACATGGGTGTCTCAAAAGGCTAAACATGTATGTCAAGAGTCTAATAATCATGGCATTTTATAATAATCTAAAAACAATAAATCATGCTACAAATGATAAACATGGAAGCATGCAATCATAAATAAGGAGTTAGAGATCGTTACCAAACCTATGAGGCAACTTCCCTTGTCTCCAAACATGGTGGTCTTCCCACTAAAACTTCCCTTGAAAGTGATGCATCTAATTGATTTTCATGAAGCTCGGAACGCATCCACTCCAAGGTACCGATACTCTCACGTCATGCGAGAGCCCACTCCTACATCATAAACAAGAGGGGTGGTCTTTGGTACCCATCTCTTATTGGGTCCATGGGGTTAGTACCTTCTCTAACCAAACAAACTTTTTTGCTAAATTTACATTATGTATTCTATCATAGCAAAATCTAGCAAGGTGGCCCTTACGTCCACAATGTGTACAAGTGTACACATGAGCATACATTGTGTGATGGTGTCCGTGAGGAGCATGTGTATGCCGTGATGGGTGTGCATGAATAGATGGAACTTGTTTCTTTCGAAACAAAGATTCCAAGCGTGTATGGCCCACAACACATTGGCTCAAAGTGGAGCGCAAACAATCTACACTCTTCTTAAGCAGGGATATATCTTTTTCAATTAAAGAAGAAGTGTGGCATGCAATGGGAGAAGTGTGTGATACTACCCTAGCATGGCAAACACGTGCATCAATCTTATTTTGTAAAACAATGTTTTTCTTTAAACAAACATCTAAATCATTTGAAATAGAAATTATTTTGTTTTTCAAAGCAACATTCTCCTTTAAAACAAAGTCAATTTTTGAAGACAAGTTTTCATTTTTCTTCAAAATATTTCCACAATCATTTTTATTTTCAAAATCTTATTTTCCTTTAAAGCAAGTTCAAGTTGAGATTTCAATGAATCCCTTTCATTAGAAATCTCCTCTTTCTCTTGTAAAACAATATTAAGTCTAGAAAACAAATCTTTATTATCATTGTTAAGGCCTAGACTTTTCTTTTTCAACAAATTATATTTTTCTATTAGTTTTTCACAAACAATAGATAGTTCTTCATTCAAAGCATGGGGATCAACATAATCAACACATGAAGAACTAGAATCAAAACTATCTAGTTGAGTTCCCGATTGTACCTCAAGGGAGTCATTCCCCTGGACCATTAAGCATTGAGAATCAGATTCTCCACTAGACTCCTCCTCTTGGATAGGCGTTTGAAGCTTGGAGTTTGTGGTTGTTGTCAATTTGTTTCACACTGCAAAAGCGGAATCAAGGTTAGAAACATGCATAAGATATTCTTTTGAAAGCGTGCTTCTAATGGCCTCTAGGGCTTGTGCATTGACCCTATATGATTGCTATCACTAAGGAAGGATTCCTTGTAATGCCAAGGTGAACTTTATATCCTAGGGATTGCAAATAGATGGACATCCTAGTCTTCCAAATAATGATGTTGGAAGGGTCAAACATAGGTGGGGTCATGAAGTCCATGGTAAAAACTATATGTGTGCAAACAAGCAAATGCAAACAAGATTAGCAAACAAAGGATCTCACTCCTAGGATGTTAAGCCTAAGTATCAGGAGCGTAGGCTCTGATACCAATTGAAAGTGCTCTAATGCCAATTGTAAATCACCTAGAGGGGGGTTGAATAGGTGATAGTGCTAATGTAGAAACTAAATGCGTTAAATGCGGAAGCTAATACAAATTTTGCAACACACTTAATACAACTCACAAGTGTAGCCGAATTCCCCGTGAAGGGCTCTGGACTAACTCCTCTTGATTCCCCTTTAATGGGTTGAGGTGCTATGTGAAGCTCTTGTGGTTAAGTATAAGTGAGGCACACACAAACAACCAAGCATATACAAGATATAGCAATATGAAATATGCAAGGCACAACACAAGCAAATATGATGATATGATAATATGAATAATGCTAAGAATGATGCTTTGCACAAATGTAAAGAGAGAGAGAGTTGAGAGACAATGGATCAAACGCAAAAGCCAAGATATGTTTCGAGGTTCGAGCACCCAGCTCTAAATCCCCGCCTTCACCGAGAAGGATTTCCAATCCACTGTCTCCCACTGAGGGAACCTCCACAGAGGAGGATTTGTTACAACACAAGGAGTACCGAACTCCTCTCTCAAACACCGCCTCACAACCGAGGGGTAGGCCCTTAGCCAAACAAACAACCAACACCTCTACCGAAGAGGGTTACAACCAATCTCCACCTCTCACTAGAGGGAGCAAACCAACCAACTAAACCTCTACCAAAGAGGGAGCAAACACCAACCCAAATCAACCTCACCAAGAGGGATACAAGAAATCAAGGGGTTTACAACAAGTGGTATATTTCAACCACAAACCTCTTTCCTTTTTCTCTTTTTCCACAAAACAAATGATCCTAATAGATTAGGATAGAGGATAGCTCAAGTGTGGAAAAACTAGAGTTTGGAAAACAAGAAATCAAAGAAAAACACTTGGGAAAACTCTTGCAAAAGATAGAAATGAAAACCAATACAAATCTCCCAAATTTCTATTTTCTTTGATTTTTTCAAAAACTCTAAAACAAATAAGATTGATCTTTTGAAGCTCTAAAACCTTTTGAAAACTTGTTTTAAACACCAAGAAAGGAGAGAAATTTTAGCTCATAAAAACTTAGCCAAAATCCCAAAGGAATGGGGTTTATATAGGCCAAAACAGAAAACTAGCCATTAGGCTGATCTGGCAGCCTGACAGGCTACCGGTCGGCCGGCCCGGCCGACCGCCAACGGTCTAAAATATGACCGTTGGGCAAACCCGGTTGACCGCCCGGTCGACCCCCAGAAATAGAGAGCACTGCTCTCAGGTCCGGTCGGCCGCCCGGCCGACCGTCCCTGTGACTGCCAAACGTGCACAGGCTTGTGCACGTCGGTCGACCGCAAGGGTCGACCGGCCCTTGGTACGGTCGACCCGTTCGGTCGGCCGTCCTGGCCTGTCAGCCACTGTTCAGGAACAGAAATACTTGTTAAAAATATTTTTAAAAATCTTATAAGTCTTGTAAAATACCCAAAAATAGTTTTATCATTTTGCATTGATATATAAACATGTGATAAAAATTTCAACTCAAATATCAAGCATATAAAACTATTTTTGTGTTATATCATTTTTACCAAAAACCAAAACCTGTATTTTATCACACTTTAATTTTTCTCAATAGGAAATCTGATTTTTCCTAAAAACTCATGAATAGACATACCAAAATAAGTTTGTTAAGATAAGAAGCATGTATGTATATTGAACATATCTAATATACATAAAAACCATGTAAACTTGTTTTGATCAACTATTCATGAAAACAAAATCCAAACATAAATCTTGTGTATGTTGTGCACTTGAGCATATCAACTATTCTAAGCTTTACAAATGGATCTAAAATACACTAAACTAAATTAGGATACTTAAGTCTTCTTGACGATCTTCATCTTCAAGTCGACTCGGTCCAAAACTCCATCCATAAGTTAGGCAAAGTGTGATCTTGATGCTTGAGCCCTGGAATCACCATGTGAAAGCTTCTAAAACACCTCTTTTGGAAGCAATCACCAACTAATATCTTGATTAATGATCTGAGACTAAAAACACAAGAATATTAGTAAACATAACTACATGAGTTAATCATCATCAAAACTAGGGTGGAAGGCCTTTGGGCCAACAATCTCCCCCTTTTTGATGATGACAAAACTCATGGAGTTATATATGCATGGATTAAAGTTAAGCTTCAAAGAAGCTCCCCCTCAACTCATGCATAAACAAATAAACAATAAAAATATGCAATGAAGGCTCTTAAACATGAATGCATAATATGCATAAACAATAAAAGGTTCTAGATACCAATGAAATGTTCAAAAACAAAAACGCTCTAGATACCAATTAAAATTAAACTAAATTAAACTTAATATATGCAAAACATAAATATGCATATATAAACCATAATCTTTCTCCCCCTTTTTGTCAATCATCAACAAAGGGGTAAACAATCAAAACAAAATAAAATCTTCTCTCCTTTTAATACAAAGAATCAATCTTCAATAAGGGTAAAAATAAAACTAAATCAATAAATTTTTCTCCCCTTTTTGTTTGAAAACAATGAATCAACAAAAGGTTGAAAACAAGAAAAACAATATTTTCCCCCTTTTTGTCTAAAACAAAACAAAGTCAATAGGGGATTACATTCAATTAAGATATCAATTAAAAATATGTCAAAGTAGAGCATCTTGATACCAATTAAAAGTAAACAAAATATTGATACCAATTGTAAATAATTATCATTTTGAACATATTATACCAATTTGAAATTTTCAATCATAAAGTATGGGAGTGAAAAACAAATACTAATTGAAAGATGAAATACGAATTTTCTCCCCCTTTATGAAATACCAACTAAAACAATGCGTAGGCTTGATCCAATTTAAAAGTAATCAATTGAAACAAAATTGAAGCTCAAGCTTAGCATAAACACAAACATATATAAGTATGAAAAGTAAATACCAATAGAGATATTCTTTGAAATTAAAGGCATACATACATACAAACATATATGAGTATACAAGAAATGGTCAAAATTGATACCAATTGAAAGGATTCAATGATACCAATTGAAATAACAATAAGATCAAGTGTATATCTCATATAACTATACCTCCCAATCATAGTTCAAGTTTTAAATGATTTTCATTTTAAAGCATACATGAACATGATCTCCCGTCCAACCGCCCATAGATGGTAGGGGTTTTCAAAATTAGGTTTGAAAATAATGTACGTTTGAAAATCTCTATCACAAGAAGAATACGAACTAGTTAAATGGGAAATCTTGTTAACTAGTACGAAATCCTTCAAGTAAGGAATAACAATAAAATTATTTTTCATGAAACATAAAATCCACATAATAATCAACACTCATAATCAATTAAGCATAAATATGACTCATGAAAACAAAACATGAGCAAATAAGAAATGTGAGTGTACAAATACAATGTGAAGATCATAATCATGAAAGATGGACAATAAGCTCAATATTCCTTGAAATAAGTAAAACATGAAAATCATTAAAACTATTTAATCTTCAAGGTATATGTATGTCCTATACAAAATAAAGCATACATACATATCCAAACACAACGAGTCCACAAAGATATATGCATGAAGGCACGTGGCTCAAAAGGATGTATATGTATAACAATAATTTGGGTAAAATGGACATATACATGAAGTTAAATATAAACACATGGAAACATGAAATACTAAATTTCCATTAAAACAAATTTCATTTCAAGGTATATGTATGATTTGTCAACACAAAAAGTATACATACATATCCCTAAACACAATTGAGTCCATATGTATAGATTTGCATGAAAGGCAAATGACTCAAGGGGTATACATGTATATCTTAAAGTTTGGCAAAATAGACATATACATGAAATGAAAACACATGATCTTAAACTAAAATAGGAATACAAGTTTAAAATGCATGGATCATCAAAACTAGACTATACTAGCACATCTAATGGGAACAAATAAGCAATCAAGCTCAAATATATATAGATTTATTTGTGGCCCACTATATGCACAAATATAAATCCTAGTCTTAATGAAAACTAACATTTAAACTAGTAATCAAGGCATGAAGCATTAACAAACAAAATTCATCATGATAAACAAAACATGATTATTATGTAAATCCACATGTTATTAAAGTTATGATAACATGATAGCTAAACAAAGGTGAGAACACAAAATATGGGTCCATATAAACATGGGTGTCTCAAAAGGCTAAACATGTATGTCAAGAGTCTAATAATCATGACATTTTTACAATAATCTAAAAACAATAAATCATGCTACAAATGATAAACATGGAAGCATGCAATCATAAATAAGGAGTTAGAGATCGTTACCAAAACCTATGAGGCAACTTCCCTTGTCTCCAAAAATGGTGGTCTTCCCACCAAAACTTCCCTTGAAAGTGATGCATCTAATTGATTTTCATGAAGCTCGGAACACATCCACTCCAAGGTACCGATACTCTCACGTCATGCGAGAGCCCACTCCTACATCATAAATAAGAGGGGTGGTCTTTGGTACCCATCTCTTATTGGGTCCATGGGGGTTAGTACCTTCTCTAACCCAAACAAACTTCTTTGCTAAATTTACATTATGTATTCTATCATAGCAAAATCTAGCAAGGTGGCCCTTACGTCCACAATGTGTACAAGTGTACACATGAGCATACATTGTGTGATGGTGTCCGTGAGAAGCATGTGTATGCCGGATGGGTGTGCATGAATAGATGGAACTTGTTTCTTTCGAAACAAAGATTCCAAGCGTGTATGGCCCACAACACATTGGCTCAAAGTGGAGCCCAAACAATCTACACTCTTCTTAAGCATGGATATATCTTTTCAATTAAAGAAGAAGTGTGGCATGCAATGGGAGAAGTGTGTGATACTACCCTAGCATGGCAAACATGTGCATCAATCTTATTTTGTAAAATAATGTTTTTCTTTAAACAAACATCTAAATCATTTGAAATAGAAATTATTTTGTTTTTCAAAGCAACATTCTCCTTTAAAACAAAGTCAATTTTGAAGACAAGTTTTCATTTTTCTTCAAAATATTTTCACAATCATTTTTATTTTTTAAAATCTTATTTTCCTTTAAAGCAAGTTCAAGTTGAGATTTCAATGAATCCCTTTCATTAGAAATCTCCTCTTTCTCTTGCAAAACAATATTAAGTCTAGAAAACAAATCTTTATTATCATTGTTAAGGCCTAGACTTTTCTTTTTCAACAAATTATATTTTTCTATTAGTTTTCACAAACAATAGATAGTTCTTCATTCAAAGCATGGGGATTAACATAATCAACACATGAAGAACTAGAATCAAAACTATCTAGTTGAGTTCCCGATTGTACCTCAAGGGAGTCATTCCCTTGGACCATTAAGCATTGAGAATCGGATTCTCCACTAGACTCCTCCTCTTGGATAGGCGTTTGAAGCTTGGAGGTGGTGGTTGTTGTCAATTTGTTCCACACTGCAAAAGCAGAATCAAGGTTAGAAACATGCATAAGATATTCTTTTGAAAGCGTGCTTCTAATGGCCTCTAGGGCTTGTGCATTGACCCCTATATGATTGCTATCACTAAGGAAGGATTCCTTGGTAATGCCAAGGTGAACTTTATATCCTAGGGCTTGCAAATAGATGGACATCCTAGTCTTCCAAACAATGATGTTGGAAGGGTCAAACATAGGTGGGGTCATGAAGTCCATGGTAAAAACTATATGTGTGCAAACAAGCAAATGCAAACAAGATTAGCAAACAAAGGATCTCACTCCTAGGATGTTAAGCCTAAGTATCAGGAGCGTAGGCTCTGATACCAATTGAAAGTGCTCTAATGCCAATTGTAAATCACCTAGAGGGGGGGTGAATAGGTGATAGTGCTAATCTAGAAACTAAATGCGTTAAATGCGGAAGCTAATGCAAATTTTGCAACACACTTAATACAACTCACAAGTGTAGCCGAATTCCCGTGAAGGGCTCTGGACTAACTCCTCTTGATTCCCCTTTAATGGGTTGAGGTGTTATGTGAAGCTCTTGTGGTTAAGTATAAGTGAGGCACACACAAACAACCAAGCATATACAAGATATAGCAATATGAAATATGCAAGGCACAACACAAGCAAATATGATGATATGATAATATGAATAATGCTAAGAATGATGCTTTGCACAAATGTAAAGAGAGAGAGAGTTGAGAGACAATGGATCAAACGCAAAAGCCAAGATATGTTTCGAGGTTCGAGCACCCAGCTCTACATCCCCGCCTTCACCGAGAAGGATTTCCAATCCACTATCTCCCACTAAGGGAACCTCCACCGAGGAGGATTTGTTACAACACAAGGAGTACCGAACTCCTCTCTCAAACACCGCCTCACAACCGAGGGGTGGGCCCTTAGCCAAACAAACAACCAACACCTCTACCGAAGAGGGTTACAACCAATCTCCACCTCTCACTAGAGGGAGCAAACCAACCAACTCAACCTCTACCAAAGAGGGAGCAAACACCAACCCAAATCAACCTCACCAAGAGGGATACAAGAAATCAAGGGGTTTACAACAAGTGGTATATCTCAACCACAAACCTCTTTCCTTTTTCTCTTTTTCCACAAAACAAATGATCCTAATAGATTAGGATAGAGGATAGCTCAAGTGTGGAAAAACTAGAGTTTGGAAAACAAGAAATCAATGGAAAACTCTTGCAAAAGATAGAAATGAAAACCAATACAAATCTCCCAAATTTCTATTTTCTTTGATTTTTCCAAAAACTCTAAAACAAATAAGATTGATCTTTTGAAGCTCTAAAACCTTTTGAAAACTTGTTTTAAACACCAAGAAAGGAGAGAAATTTTAGCTCATAAAAAACTTAGCCAAAATTCCAAAGGAATGGGGTTTATATAGGCCAAAACAGAAAACTAGCCGTTAGGCTGATTTGGCAGCCTGACAGGCTACCGGTCGGCCGGCCCGGCCGACCGCAAACGGTCTGAAATATGACCGTTGGGCAAACCCGGTCGACCGCCCTGTCGACCCCCAGAAACAGAGAGCACTGCTCTCAGGTCCGGTCGGCCGCCCGGCCGACCGTCCCTGTGACTGCCAAACGTGCACAGGCTTGTGCACGTCGGTCGACCGCAAGGGTCGACTGGCCCTTGGCACGGTCGACCCGTGCGGTCCGCCGTCCTGGCCTGTCAGCCACTGTTCAGGAACAGAAAAACTTGTTAAAAATATTTTTAAAAATCTTTTAAGTCTTGTAAAAATACCCAAAAATAGTTTTATCATTTTGCATTGATATATAAACATGTGATAAAAATTTCAACTCAAATATCAAGCATATGAAACTATTTTTGTGTTATATCATTTTTACCAAAAACCAAAACTTGTATTTTATCAAACTTTGATTTTTCTCAATAGGAAATCTGATTTTTCCTAAAAACTCATGAATAGACATATCAAAATAAGTTTGTTTAAGATATGAAGCATGTATGTATATTGAACATATCTAATATACATAAAAACCATGTAAACTTGTTTTGATCAACTATTCATGAAAACAAAATCCAAACATAAATCTTGTGTGTTGTGCACTTGAGCATATCAACTATTCTAAGCTTTACAAATGGATCTAAAACACACTAAACTAAATTAGGATACCTAAGTCTTCTTGACGATCTTCATCTTCAAGTCGACTCGGTCCAAAACTCCATCCATGAGCTAGGCAAAGTGTGATCTTGATGGTTGAGCCCTGGAATCACCATGTGAAAGCTTCTAAAACACCTCTTTTGGAAGCAATCACCAACTAATATCTTGATTAATGATCTGAGACTAAAAACACAAGAATATTAGTAAATATAACTACATGAGTTAATCATCATCAAACTAGGGTGAAAGGCCTTTGGGCCAACAGCTCAGTGTAATCGCGTGACCTACAAAAGTGGTCTAATAATCTTTAGTATAGTTTAGTTGTTTTGCTCGAGGACGAGCAAAAGATAGGTATGGAGGTGTGATCGGTCGCTTAGATTGCACATTTTTTATCATATTCTCATACTTATTATAAAATAAACTCTGCTTGTTCCTAATTATTGTTTAATTTATTTGTAAGCCTATTCCTAAAGGAGAATGAAGAGAAACGAGCCCAAAAAGCCCACCAAATTCTGATTTAATTCAAACTAAATTTGAAATCAGGGAATCAGGGCAGATCTTGGCAAATCACAGAAGTTGAAAATTGGTTGAAATGGATCTTCCCAAATCAAGTGGTTAAAGCCAACAATCAAAGATCGTTTCGTCAAATCCAAGAGCTGAAACGAGAAATCCAGTTGAAGATAAAGCCAAACGTGAATCTAGGAGTTACCACCCCCCGGCTATGGCTAACTGGCCACAGCCAGGCCACGAAAATGTGGCCAAACCCGCGTTTTCGCGGCCTTATCATTTCAGTTGGGGGAGCGTTTACTCCCCCTATCTCCTCACGCCTCCCCCTCTGGGTTTTTGCCTATAAAAGACAGGGTTTTCACTGTAAATAGGGAACCATGCAGAGATAGAATTTAGTCCAATTTTCCATTTTTTAATGTAAATTTTTGTTTTTCTTTTCATGTAATTTTCAGTTTTAATTTATGTAACTGAGAGGAGAAACGAGTTTCATGGAGGAAGGAGATCAAGCTTGTATTGAGGGTGACATCGGTGTTAGTAAGTCCTTTCTTTCATTATTATTAGAATCGAATTGAAGTTTCTTTTTCTTCTTTACTCTTGTTTTAGTTTACTCTCCTCTGATGTGTTTGTAATCCAAGTGAATCCGACAGCCTCGAGGCTGCTTTGCCATTACAAGTGCCCTTGATGGCCTACGGTGATGAATAACCATTCTTTGTTAGTTTAGCTCGCCCTTTTATTCGTAGTGTAGATCGAGAATGGAGAAGATCATATACGCCATGCTTGATTGCCTTCAAAGACAAGGTAAGTCGTCGCAACGGATCTAAGATATATGAGCATTGAAGAGGTAAGTATTTTTAGGTTATCTTTCTTTTCTTTTATTCTTTAGTTTCAATATCATAAGCTCCACCATCTTTATCACTCTTTTCCATTTCTTTGTATATAATCTATTTTTCATTTTTCCATTTTCTTATCTACCATCTTCTTCCTAATTCAACTTTACAATTTTTATTTTATTTTTTTTAAGAAACTAAAGAAGAATTTTAACCATTAATGGTAGCATAAAAGAGAACTTGCTAAACAAGCTTCCATCGATAGTCCCTTCTTGTGGATCACGACCCGCATAGTCACTTGCTATAGCGGTAGAATTGAGCACCTTACACTACTGCTTTAAAATTCTGAAATTTTGTATTTGTGTGCAGGTTCAAAGCTCAATCAAATTTAGCGCCGTTGCCGAGGAGGGACGGTAAGTAATTCTCTTTAAAGTTTACATTTTTGGTTAACTTTCTTCTTTGTTTTTTGTACAGATTTAACAAAAAGAAGTTCTTGCTGCAGTGGACACATAAGTGGCCTTGGACTCTGCTCAAGAAAGCAGAGCTAAGAAGCCCTCAGATTTGCTACAGTCCTGTGGCAAACTGAGTGAACAATAACCTGTATTTTCTGCAGGTTGGCTGAATTGCGTAGTTTAAATATCTGTAGTATTTATTTCCTTATTTGTCTCACTGTATTTACTTTCTAATCTCAACAGTAAAATGATGATTGTAAATGTTAAAATATTATTTAGACTTTGCATTAGGCACGTGTCTATTTCATTATATTTTCTATTTATTATTAAAGAGTGCTGGAGCAAAGGTACGTGTGTATAGCATCAAGTTTCCATCGCTCTCCCTCCTTGTGAATATGACCCGTATAGCCACTTTGCTACTACGGAAGAATCGCAAAAGCAGTAACATCGACCCACTCTCTTTTTACTTATTCATGTACTTGCTTCTTGCTGATCAATGAACACTCCTCTTTTTTGTCAGGTAATCTCTTAGATCCATTGTAAGGGTTTCTATAAGATTAGCTTCAGGTTCCTGGGGATGAGGACCTTCAGGTTTAGCTCTGACTTTAGTCATTGAAGAGTGAATGCAAGCTTCGCGCTGTGACTTTGAGACACGGGTCTCATTCACGCAGGTCTCACATTTTGCATTTGAAACTCGGGGTTTGTGTGGTTGCTCTGGCCTGCGAGGCTTCACGTTCTACATTTAAAATGCGAGCCTCGCGTCCTTTGGTTGGAACACAGGCCTCGCGCTCTTTAATTGACATGTGGGTCTCATGTTTTGCATTTGAAACGCGAACCTCACATTTAGAAACGTGGGCCTCACATTTAGAAATGCAGGCCTTGCGTTCTTGTGTTAAAACACGGGTCTCGCATTTTGAGACAAAAATGCGGACCTCGCGTTTAGGAGCAGATACGTGTGTCTCTTGTTCGACGTGGGACTGAGCTCGCGTTCTAAACCTGCTGAACAGATTGCATTTGCAGCTCTTTCGATCTGTTGTCGGTGAGCTCGATGCCTCTGTCAATGTTCAGCTTTGCGGTTATGTTTCATGGGTTGCTGGGAACCTCCAGTAACTTACGGTCAAGGAATTTGGAGAGGAGATCGATGGCTAGATTGATCTTCACCACCATTGGCTATGCAGGTCTTGCGGGAGACATTGACATGGGCCACACGATCAGACATGGCATTGCTCATGCAGGCCATTTTTGGAAAAATCTGCGAAGAGACTTGAGAACGAATCTCCGAAGAGACCTTGCGGTATTGCCCCGATGCCTTCAGGTTTTTGGGGCTTGAAGAGAGATACTATTCATACTTTGCTTGGTCGAACTCAACAGCGAGCGATTCGACCGTCGTTCTTGTTGGCCCAAAGGCCTTCTACTCTAGTTTTGATGATGATTAACTCATGAAGTTATGTGTACTAATAATCTTGTGTTATTTAGTTTCAGATCATTAATCAAGTTATTAGTTGGTGAAAGCCTCCACACATCTTTCACATGTTGATTCAAGAGCCCGAGCGTCAAAGATCACATATAGCACTTGCTCGATGGATCAAGGAGTTTTGGATCGAGTCGGCTTGGAGATTGCGCTCTACAAGAAGACTTCGGTACCATAGTTTAGTTTTGTGTTTAGATCCAAATTGTAAAGATTAGAATAGTTTGATAATGCTCAAGTTCACAACACACACGTTTCATGTTTTGAATATTGGTTTTTGGTTTTTCGGTTTTAGGTTTAACCGATCTTGGTTTTCATGAATGGATAGATCAAAACAAGTTTACATGGTTTAATGTGTATATGATTTGTTCTATATACATGCATGCTTTAATTTCCTAGACAAACTTAGTTTTGACTTCCTTATTCATGTGTTATATGTTTTGGTATTTTTGACAAAACATATTTTGGAATTAATGACAAAAACTATGATATATATATATTTGTTTCATGTATATTGGATTTCTATCCATATGCATCATGCTTCAAAGTGTTTAAATATCATGTTTTTGTATTTGGAAGAGTTTTGGACAAAACGTATTTTCTATTCAAAATCCAAGTTTTAGAAAATACAGTTTTGGTTTTTGGTAAAAATGATAAGACACAAAAATAGTTCATATTGATTGATATTTGAGCTAAACTTTTTACCATATGTTTATATATCAATGCAAAATGATAAAACTATTTTTGGTGATTTTTAGAAAAGATAAAAGAATTTTTAAACATATTTCTAACTGAATTTTTTGTTCCAGGCTTCAACCAAGTCGACTAGTAACCTGACTAGTCGACTAGGGCTGAGGTCGGTCGACCGGGCCGGTCGACCGACGTGCACAAATCTGTGCACGTTTGGCAGCTTTGGGACGGTCGACCGGAACGGTCGACCGGACTGAGAGCAGAGCTCTCTGTTTGTTTTGGTCGACCAGGCCGGTCGACCGGTAGCTGCCAACGGGCAAAAATTGACCGTTGGACGGTCGACCGGACCGGTCGACCGGCAGTGGTATTTTGGCCAAATCTGCTACCAACGGCTAGTTTCCAGATTTGTCCATAAATACCCCATTTGCAAGAGTTTTTCTCTAAGATTTTTTGTGCGAATTTTCCCTACTCTCTGGTGTTTTCACAACATTTAAAAGAGGTTTTTGGATTCAAATTGAACAATCTTTTTGGTGTTTTGATTAGGGTTTGAAAAACCAAAGAAAAGAGATTTTGAGAAAAGTTTTTGTTTGAACCACTATCTTCATTCTATTTTTCCCAAAGATTTTCTTTAAGTTGCTGGTTTCAAATCCCTTGATTTTCTCCACACTTGAGCAATAATCTATTATATTTTCTATAGGATCTTTGTGTGTGGGAAAAGAGATTGTTTGTGGTTGTTGTTGAACCACCAAGTTGTAAACCCTCTATACTTTGCTTTGTGCTTTTCCCTCTTGGGTTGAGGAGGTTGTTTGTGCAAGTGGTTTGTATCCCTCAAGTTGTGAGGTGATCCTTGCTTGGCTTTGTGCTAATCCCTCGGGTTGTGAGGTGATTGTTTGTTGGCTTGGAGTTGTGCCTCAAGGAGGAGGTTGTGTTTGTAAGGAGAGGAGTTGGGTACTCCTTGTATTGTGATTGCCCCAAATCCTCGGTGGAGGTTCCCTTTGTGGGAGTCCTTTGTGGACAAGCTAGTGGACTTAAAATCCTTCTGGGTGAAGGCGGGGATGTAGAGCTGGGTGCTCGAACCTCGAAACATATCTTGGTGTTTGCGCTTGTTCATTGACTCTTACTCTCTCTCTCTTTACTTTGTGCCTTGCATCTATTCATATTGCTCATACATACTTATATGCTTGGCTTGGTTGTGTGCATCTCTTGTTGAAATTGCAAATTAGTTTTTAATTCCGCATTGAGTTGACTAGATTAGCATAATCACCTATTCACCCCCCTCTAGGTGATCTTTCAATTGGTATCAGAGCTAGCGCTCCTGATATTTAGTTTTAACCACCTAGGAGTGAGATCTTGGTTTGCTAATCTTCATTTTATTGTTCATTTGCACTCATTTAGTTTGCTCTCATGGATTGCCCTCCCATGTTTGACCATATTAGACTTGATGCTTGGAAGGCCAATATGAGTAGCCATTTGAAAAGACTAGGACATCTAGTTTATCAAGCCTCCACTATGGAATCATTCCCCAATAGTAGCAAGCATAAGAAGGCAAATGCATTAGCACTTAGAACACTTAGAGCATCTCTAGGTGAACATCTTTTACCCGTGTTTAATCATTATGACTCGGCTTTTGCAGTTTGGAGCTTATTGACGTCTCCCGAGCTTCCAAGGATTATCAACAAGATGAGGAGATCTAAGAGAGAAAAGTCCGAAGAGCATTGCTTCATGGTCTAAGGGAAAAACTCCCTTGAGATACAATCAGACACTCAATTAGATGATAGCTCTAGTTCCTATTGCCATGGTTGTTTTGAAGTTCAAACTTTAAATTTGGAACTTGCTCAAAAGCTTGAGAATTTATTGGAAAAACACAATCTTTTGAAAGAGGACAACCTTGTTTTGAAAAATGAATTAAAGGATTTATGTTCTAATTTTGAAATGGTTGTGCAAGAAAAGGAAGAGATCACTAGTGAACGTGACTCACTAAGATCTCAACTAGACCTTGCCCTTGATGAGATTGAGATTTTGAAAAACAAAATGATTGTGATGATGTTGTGAAGCACAATGAGGTTTTATCTTCTAAATTGGATTTTGTTTTAAAAGATAACCTTATTTTGAAAAATAAAATTGATTCAATTACAAAAGAATTGGATTTGGTTTTGAAGAAAAATGAATCTTTGAAAATTGAT
Source organism: Agave tequilana (assembly GCA_038442645.1). NCBI lineage: Eukaryota > Viridiplantae > Streptophyta > Magnoliopsida > Asparagales > Asparagaceae > Agave > Agave tequilana. The sequence continues at coordinate 121,563 of JAVJIF010005633.1, forward strand.
ATTGATTCTCATGTGTGCCATGCTAGTATAGCTTCTTCTTCTTATAGCACACCTATTGCATGCTCCACTTTATCTTCCTCTATTGAAAATGATATAAATGTTTTGAAGAAAAGTGTTGAATGTTTGGGCTCCACTTTGAGCCAATGCACATTGAATCATTCACGTTTGGAAACCTTGGTTCGCAAGAAACAAGGTCCATCTTTGCATGCACACCCTACACGGCATACACATGCTTTCCACGGACACAACCATAACATGTATGCTCATGTGTACACATGTACACATTGTGGCCGAAAAGGTCATCTTGCTAGATTTTGTTATGATCGTATCTATCATGAAAATTTAGCAACTAATCTTGTTTGGGTTAGAAAGGATACTAACCCCCGTGGACCCACAAAGAAATGGGTACCAAAGACCACCTCTATACTTTTTGATGTAGGTGGGAGCTCTCGCAAAACGTGAGAGTGTTGGTGCCTTGGAGTGGATGCGTTCCGTGCCTAAAAGAGAACCATTTGGATGCTTCACTCTCAAGGGAATTTGGTGGGAGGACCACCGTGGTTTGGAGAATTAGAGATGCACCTTCATCGGTTTTGGTATCATTCTCTAACTCCAAATTTATTTGCATGCTTTTCATGTTCATCTATTTATAGCATGCCATGGTTATTGTTCATTATGCTTATGCCATGCTCTTTAGAATAGTGTTATACATGTTTAGTTACTTGAGCAGCCATGTCTTATATGGATCTATATTTAGTATTCTCACCTTGTTTAAACTAACACGTATGCCCTAGATCTAATGCACATGCATATGCATTATGACCATTTAGATGTTTATGATGTTTATGATTTTTGTTCTTGTTGAACCATGTTTCATTGTTTTATGATTAGTATGATATTTGCCATGTTTATTAGACTTATGCTTTACATGATTAGTTGTTGAGACACCCATGTTTAGTATGGACCCATATTTTGTGTTCTCTTTATGATTTAGCTATCATGTTTATCATAGGTTTTACGCACATGTCTTTGTCATGCAAATCATATGGTTGACTATGACTTTTTGTTTTAATAATTCATGTTTTGATTATTATGTTTATCATGTTGAGTTATGATTCCCGTTTTATGCTTAATGATTTGATTACTTGTTTAGATGTTAGTTTTCATTAAGACTAGAATTTATACTTGCACATGTAGTGGGACACAAATAAATCTTTATATATGTTTGTGCTTGGATGCTAATTTGTACCCATTAAATGTGTTAGTATAGCCTAGTTTTGATGATTCATGCATTTTAAACTTGTATTCCTATTTTTGGATTTGTTTTTATGTATAAGTTTTCATTTCATGTATATGTTTATTTTGCCAAACCTTAAGATATACATGTATACCCTTTGAGTCATTTGCTTTTCATGCAAATCTATATATATGGACTCAATTGTGTTTAGGGATATGTATGTATACTTATTGTGTTGACAATTCATACATATACCTTGAAATGAAATTAGCTTTGGTGAAAATTTAGTTTTTCTGATTTCGTGTTTATTTGTATGTGTATCTTGTCCAAACTATTGATTATACATGTACATCCTTGAGCCACGTGCCTTCATGCATATACTTTTGTGGACTCATTGTGTTTAGGATATGTATGTATACTTTAGTTTGCACATGACATACATATGCCTTGAAGTTTAAATCGTTTGGATGAATTTCATGTTTTTCAAGGAATTTCATATGAGCCTAATTGAATATTTTCATGTTGATATGTGTCACATTATACTTGTACACTCACTTTATTAGTTTACTCATGATTTGTTTTCATGAGAATTTGAATGAGCTTTATGGACTTTGAGTGTTTAGTGATCATGTGATTTACATGTGTTTCATGAAAAACAATTGTGTTTTATTCCTTGCTTGAAGGATTTCGTACTAGTTTTAAAAGTTTTTCTTATACCTAGTTCGTATTCTTCACTATGGTAGAGATTTTCAAACAAAGCTTATTTTCAAACCTATTTTTGAAAACCCCTACCCTTAATGGGAGGATGGATGGGAGATCATGTTCATGCATGCTTTATAATGAAAATCATTTAAATCTTGAACCATGATTGGGAGGTATAGTTATATGAGGTATACATTTGATATTATTGTTATTTTAATTGGTATCATTGAATTCTTTCAATTGGTATCAATCTTGACATTTCTTGTATACTCATATATATTTTGTATGTATGCATGCTTTCTATTCCAAGAATATCAATTTCTATTGGTATCTATTTTTCATACATATATATGTTTTATTTGTGCTTATTATATCCCTATATCTTTAAGCACAAAATCTTGTTTATGCTAGTGCTTGAGTTTCAATTTTGTTTCAATTGATTACTTTTAAATTGGTATCAAGCCTATGCATCATTTTAGTTTGTATTTCATAAAGGGGGAGAAAATTTGATTTTGTCTTTCAATTGGTGATTTCTCAATTGGTATTTGATTCCCACTCCCTTACTTTATGATTGAAAATTTCAAATTGGTATCATATATTCAAAATGAAAATTACTTACAATTGGTATCAAAATTTTTGTGTTTAGACATTCAAAATTTATTATGTTTAATTTCAATTGATATCAAGATGTTTCATGTGTTTTTGCTTAAAATTGGTATCAATATTTTGTTTGTTTCCGTTCAATTGGTATCAAAATGCTATTCTTTGACATATTTTCAATTGGTACCTCTAATTGACTTTGGTTTTGTTTTAGACAAAAAGAGGAGAAAATATTATTTTTTTATTCATTGATTCGAATAAAAAGGGGGAGAAATATTTATTGATTTTTCTATTGATTTGGTTTTGCTTTTACCCCTTATTAAAGATTGACTCTTTGTATTAAAAAGAAAGAAGACTTTGTTTTGCTTTGGTTTTTACCCCTTTGTTGATGATTGACAAAAAGGAGGAGAAGAATTTGAGTTATATATGCATGTTTTTATTTTGCATATATTAAGTTTAATTTAGTTTAATTTTAATTGGTATCTAAAGCATGTTTTGTGATTGGATGTTTTGTAATTGGTATCTAGAGTGTAATGGTATCTAGAGCATGTTTTGTTTTAATTGGTGTTTTGTTTTAAACATTTCATTGGAATTAGTGTTTTTGTTTTGGTATTGGTATCTAGAGCATTGTTTTGTTTAAAACATTTCATTGGTATCTAGAACCCTTTATTGTTTATACATTTATATGCATTCATGTTTAAGAGCCTTTATTGCATACTATTTATTGTTTATTTGTTTATGCATGAGTTAAGGGGGAGCTTCTTTGAAGCTTAACTTTAATCCATGGATATATAACTCCATGAGTTTTGTCATCATCAAAAAGGGGGAGATTGTTGGCCCAAAGGCCTTCTACTCTAGTTTTGATGATGATTAACTCATGAAGTTATGTGTACTAATAATCTTGTGTTATTTAGTTTCAGATCATTAATCAAGTTATTAGTTGGTGAAAGCCTCCACACATCTTTCACATGTTGATTCAAGAGCCCGAGCGTCAAAGATCACATATAGCACTTGCTCGATGGATCAAGGAGTTTTGGATCGTGTCGGCTTGGAGATTGCGCTCTACAAGAAGACTTCAGTACCATAGTTTAGTTTTGTGTTTTAGATCCAAATTGTAAAGATTAGAATAGTTTGATAATGCTCAAGTTCACAACACACACGTTTCATGTTTTGAATATTGGTTTTTGGTTTTTCGGTTTTAGGTTTAACCGATCTTGGTTTTCATGAATGGATAGATCAAAACAAGTTTACATGGTTTAATGTGTATATGATTTGTTCTATATACATGCATGCTTTAATTTCCTAGACAAACTTAGTTTTGACTTCCTTATTCATGTGTTATATGTTTTGGTATTTTTGACAAAACATATTTTGGAATTAATGACAAAAACTATGATATATATTTGTTTCATGTATATTGGATTTCTATCCATATGCATCATGCTTCAAAGTGTTTAAATATCATGTTTTTGTATTTGGAAGAGTTTTGGACAAAACGTATTTTCTATTCAAAATCCAAGTTTTAGAAATATAGTTTTTGGTTTTTGGTAAAAATGATAAGACACAAAAAATAGTTCTTATTGATTGATATTTGAGCTAAACTTTTTACCATATGTTTATATATCAATACAAAATGATAAAACTATTTTGGTGATTTTTAGAAAAGATAAAAGAATTTTTAAACATATTTCTAACTGAATTTTCTGTTCCAGGCTTCAACCAAGTCGACTAGTAACCTGACTAGTCGACTAGGGCTGAGGTCGGTCGATCGGGCCGGTCGACCGACGTGCACAAATCTGTGCACGTTTGACAGCTTTGGGATGGTCGACCGGACTGAGAGCAGAGCTCTCTGTTTGTTTCGGTCGACCGGGCCGGTCGACCGGTAGCTGCCAACGGGCAAAAATTGACCGTTGGACGGTCGACCGGACCGGTCGACCGGCAGTGGTATTTTGGCCAAATCTGCTGCCAACGGCTAGTTTCCAGATTTGTCTATAAATACCCCATTTGCAAGAGTTTTTCTCTAAGATTTTTGTGCGAATTTTTCCTACTCTCTGGTGTTTTCACAACAATTAAAGAGGTTTTTGATTCAAATTGAACAATCTTTTGGTGTTTTTATTAGGGTTTGAAAAACCAAAGAAAAGGGATTTTGGGAAAAAGTTTTTGTTTGAACTTCACTATCTTCATTTCTATTTTTCCCAAAGATTTTCTTTGAGTTGCTGGTTTCAAATCCCTTGGTTTTCTCCACACTTGAGCAATAATTTACTATCTTTTCTATAGGATCTTTGTGTGTGGGAAAAGAGATTGTTTGTGGTTTTGTTGAAGCACCAAGTTGTAAACCTCTATACTTTGCTTTGTGCTTTTCCCTCTTGGGTTGAGGAGGTTGTTTGTGCAAGTGGTTTGTATCCCTCAAGTTGTGAGGTGATCCTTGCTTGGCTTTGTGCTAATCCTCGGGTTGTGAGGTGATTGTTTGTTGGCTTGGAGTTGTGCCTCAAGGAGGAGGTTGTGTTTGTAAGGAGAGGAGTTGGGTACTCCTTGTATTGTGATTGCCCAAATCCTCGGTGGAGGTTCCCTTTGTGGGAGTCCTTTGTGGACAAGCTAGTGGACTTAAAATCCTTCTGGGTGAAGGCGGGAATGTAGAGCTGGGTGCTCGAACCTCGAAACATATCTTGGTGTTTGCGCTTGTTCATTGACTCTTACTCTCTCTCTCTCTCTCTTTACTTTGTGCCTTGCATCTATTCATATTGCTCATACATACTTATATGCTTGGCTTGGTTGTGTGCATCTCTTGTTGAAATTGCAAATTAGTTTTTAATTCCGCATTGAATTGACTAGATTAGCATAATCACCTATTCACCCCCCCTCTAGGTGATCTTTCAGTTCTGATGAAGTTGACATCTGCTTGCGCCACCATATTCTCATTAGTTAAGAAAACAGTCCCCAGCGGAGTCGCCATCTTTTATAAGAGTCAGAAAATCATAATTGTAAAGTTACAATTCGATTACAAAAGAAAAGAAATCTTTTGATTAATTCTCATCTTTATTTGAAACTAGGTTCTTCACATGGCGGTGGAAAGTGAGTCTCGTTCTCTATTGACCGGCTAGATGTCAGACTTCTTTGGAAGGGAAATATTCTCTTCGAATCATTGACAGAGTAGCACAGCTGCTCTTATCAATGATAAAATCTCAAAAGAGATTAAAAAAATAAACTTGAACTCAATAAGTTTAAAGAGATGAACTCCTTTGATTCTCTCCTTCCTCTAATCAACCAATCCCCTTTTCAATAGTTTTCTTGACTATTTATAGAGGGTTTCAGGGGTATAATTGTCCCCTAGAATCTCTCCATAATGGGGTTAACTCCCCTCATTATGTGGGTATTAATTGACCCAATAATGGGGCAGTTATAGCAGAAATGCAACATCATTCTGTTGCTTGAAACGTCGGCTTGAACCTCACGTTTTCATAGAATCGCGAACATAGCTAATTGGTCATCAATAACGCATATTTTTAGTCACATTTCATACTCATTTTTTATAAAATATTACTATTTGATTTATTTATTATTTAGTAATGTGCAAACCTCCATAATCCAAGAGAAAGCCTACAAGAAGCCCAAAAGTCTACAATTATCATGAAAATAAAGATTAATTGGGAGGATAAGGAAGCTTCTATTCTCTCCCATTAAATTTGGGATTTTAAACTAATTTAATTTAAATGTAGAAGAAAAATGATAGAACAAGATGAATCCTCATCCCAATTAAAGATAGAGGTGGACTTCCATTTAAATCTGATTGCTTGCACCACAATATGAAGATAAAGGGGAGAAAATCTGAATTTAACTCAGATTTAGAGATAACTTGATCTCCAAGTTATCTAGGAGATCGACATATTTTAAAATTCGGGGATCAAATGAAGATTTTGAGGATAGACCTCCACATTAACGGACAAGATGAAGCCACGCGCCAAAGCGCGTGACCAAGCGCTACAAAAACTTGGTGGCAAGACTTTTTTTGCCATGAAAACGCGGCAATGTTGGGGCCGCATGCATTGAGTTTTGGAGGAGGTGTTCTACTAGGATTCTACTTCTCAAATCTCCTATGAATATCCCTGAAGAGCAACAGAGTTGAAGCATCTCAGAGATTGAGTATAGGATTATTTGTTTAGCCATTTAGTTCCAAATTTTCATTGTATTATCTTGCTTTTAATTTGAAATAGAAAATTTTTGAAGAAAAGAACTTTGTAATTGACCAGCAATAAATGATAAAAGGTTCATTTTTCTTTTCATCTCTCTTATTCTTTAATTTCATTGTTATTGTTTTAGTTTGTTTATTTTCTTTTTGATGCAAATTTCTCTTCTTCATTATATATCTTGTTAAAATAAAAATATGATTAATTAATTTATCTTGTAGTTTGCTAATCTCTCAATCAACTTAAGTTCAGTCTAAAAAGATAAACTGATTGATACTTATTTGAAACCCTAGGATTAAAATTGATGTTCTTGAAGATGAATTAGTTAAGTTTAACTAATTTAGGCTTGCAATTTTTAATGGTTACTCTTATTTCATATTTAGATATTTTGATAGCATCATGTTAGGTTTAAAAGAATTTTCTTATACTATACTTAGAAACTAGGATGAACTAAAGTTTATTTTATTAGTGCACTCTAATTTGGGTTTACATTATTTTTTACTCATCTTATTTGATTCTCAATCAAAACCCTACAGTAGATCTTTATAGATTCAACATGATGCTCTCTCTTCTTAGACTAATACTTGGTTGTGGTAGATGATTAGTGGACTATTATTTTATTTGCTTAATTAAATTCTTTATGTACAATCAAAATCTTTTTCTAAGCTATCTGTATAGAGAAATCATTTCGAAAAGCTTTCATCGCATCCTTCCTTATGGATCGACTCGTCTAGCTTCTGCTACGCAGTTACATTGAGAAGATACTAAGAACTTTCTGACCTTAACTCTTGACTTTACTTCCAATACATTTTTTTCTCAATCAAAATCTTGGGGTCGTTGCCGGGAAGGGAATGGTACGATATTTTCTAGAACTAATTTTTTCTATTTTTATTTACAGGATCTGATAATAGAAAAACTAACTACAGTTAAAAACATATAGCTACTATGTGCCTCTACCCTAGAAGGCAGAGCAAAAGAGCCGACTAAACAGCCGCGCGATGCGGTAACGTGATTTTTGGTAGATTACTACTGATTCATCTTTGCAGGTCTGCTGCAAATTGCAAGTTCTGTTTACTACTTTGATAGTTTTCCTCACTCTGCATACTGCTAAATAATAAACAGTAACCTATTAGTTCATTAACTTGCTAAAATATTTACTCTTGAATTTAGGGCACGTGTCTATTTAATTTTTTTAATTCTGTTGAAGAGTGCTGGCGACAAGGTACGTCCACATTACATATAGCATAGGAATCACTTTTTAGTTTATTTATCACTTTAGTGAATTCTTTTCTATTTCTTTACACGTGCACTAAATCATTTTAAGTGCAAAACTCGTAAACAACATAAGGTGGGGACGTCATTACCCTTCCTTGGCTCACAAACCACTTCCGTTTCACTCATAACCCTAACCCTAAAATTAAAAATTGATTAGATGTTGGCCTTGGGTTAACTCGGGCTCATTAAGAGATTAACTGAAGGAGGAAGCTGTTCGAAATTAACTCTTGCCAAATCAGGGACTAGGTTGGGGATTGAGAGGTAAAACCTCGAAGGTTGGTAGTTTGGCATAATTAGGTCGTCTTTGACGGATATCTCCCACCGATGTTGCCACCTACCTAGCAGATTAACTTGTGATTAAGGTCGGCAATACACCTCCCAAAGACAGCCTAAAGTTAGGAGTCATCTAGGTCCAGCCTTGCCCTAGACTAGGATTTTTTATTTTTTTTGTTTATTTGATTTCTTGATTAATTGGGTGAACTTATTTGTTAATTGTGCATGTCAGCTTGGTCAAGAGACACAACCACATCTAGACTGACTAGAAATAGTCCACCACCCAAACCCATACCCGATTCACACACAGCACAACCACCATCATTGCAGGATAGGTTTTATCCTATTAGGCCTCTCTTTCATCTTGCATTCAACTCCACGATGCAAGAGACAACCAATTTGAGCTGAAACCACAGTACATCAACACTCTTCCCAAGTTTCATGAATTTGAGTCTGAAGATGTATACTTTTTCATAAGGGAATTTGAGAAAGTATGACTCATGTTGAAAATACCCAACCTAGGTGTAGATGTCGTTAAGTTATGTTTCGTCTCATTTTCTTTGAAAGACTTAGTGAAAAAATGGCTCTACAGTCTAGAAGCCAGTTCCATATCATCATGGGATAATTTTGTCAAGTCCTTCATGAAAAATTCTATCACATTCACAAGACTACACAAATTAAGAAAAGTATCTCGCAGTTTAAGAAAACAGCTAATGAACCTTTTTGGAAGTACTTTGAACGTTTTAATGACCTCCATGCCCAATGCCCTCATCATGGGATAGAGAAATGGCGACTTTGTCAAGCTCTTTATGATGGATTAGAATATCAAACGAAAACCCTATTAGATCCATGTGCCAAGGAGGATTTTTGAAAAAGAACGAAGATGAGTGATAGTTATTATATGAAGAATTGGCTGATAAGACCATCCAATGGGAACCAACTCTTTAAAAATTTAGGACTAACAACCCTTAGCTCTTCTAAAGGAGGTGCCCATTCTATTGAGGCAAACATAGCTACCGAAGCTAAACTAGCCATTGTGATGCGAAGACTAGAAGTTTTAAAAACTAAGAAGCCAGTCTCGGTGACCCAAGTCAGCCCAAAAACCTTCGGCGGGCTGTACTTACTGTCAAACCATGACCACGTGTTCGAAGAATGTCCCGTGTTTCTAGCTCATCAAACGTTGCCCAAGCATATGAATGGAGCCTTCACAAGGCCCGCCAATAATCCATATTCATCCACCTACAATCCTGGTTGGAGAAATCACCCAAATTTCTCATGGGGCCCAAACAATAATGATCAATCAAGGCCAAATTCTCCAATAATTTTCAACAATCTTCTTATCAACAAAATTTCCCCAACCAATGCCCCTCCACCCTCTTTCCAAAATTCACATATGAAAATAAGACTCTCCAATATGGAAAGAAAAGTGGACACTTTGGTTAAAACCCAAGAAACACTAGCTCAAGTCATGACTAGGATAGAGATGCAATTGAGTCAACAAGCTAATCTAATTAGTAAAAGACAAAAGAAAACTCTACCAAGTCAATCATTGTCAAACCCTAGAAACTCTAAGCAAGCCAATGAGGCTCAAGATCCAAACCAGTATAACTTGGTTCATACATTGACGTCAGTGAAACAAGTTGATAATCAAGTGTCTATGTCGCCGGACCCAACTCAAACATCCACTCCATCTAGTTCCACTCTACCTCCACAAAACTCTGAAGAAATTGAAGTTGATAAGTCAGCCAAACAAGTGTACCAATCTATAGCCCCATTTTCAAATAAGCTTAACAATAATGATGTAGGTGTAGTTGTTGGCCAAAAGGCCCATCGCTCTAGTTTTGATGATGATTAACTCATGTAGTTATTGTACTAATAATCTTATGTTTAATTAGTCTCAGATATTTGATCAAGATCTTAGTTGGTGTTTAGCTTCAACAAGGAATTTAAAGTCAAGTTTTGGAGCTAGTACATGTTGACTTAAGAGCTCGCGCATCAAGATAGCATCAAGTACTCAAGAGGAGTCTAGCTCATTGGATCAAGTTTGAACCAAGTCAAGAAGGAGAAGAAGACTTTCAAGAGAAGATTTCCAAGAAGACTTGTGTCATGTTTGTAAGTGTTAAGATTTTATTTTTAAATAAAATATAAAGGATAGATTAGTTGATGGATTGCTCAAGTTCATATACACTCACACACAAGATTTATATGTGTTTTCATAAAAGAGTTTTTGTCTTGAAAAATACCGGTTTGGTTTTTTAAGCTTCAAAATATACATGTGTTTTATCAAAACTTATTTTAAAGCTTATTATCAAAAACATAAATATTTCATCATATATGTATAGTAGATCATATCCATACACACTAAGCCTCAAAAGGGTCTAAAATATCTTTTTTTGTATTTGGAGAAGTTTTGAAAAATCGTTTTGAAAAATACAGATTTGTTTAAGCCATAATTTCCTTATCACAAAAATAGTTCAAAATGTTTGTGATATGTTTTGATTTTTAATCAAACATGTTTGTAATTCAAAGTATATTAATGAAATTAGTTTTGTAGAATTTATGAGAATTTATGGGATTTTATTGAAGGTAAAAAGACCATGTTTTAATCCCTAAAAATTGGTGACCTGGCCTTCTGTCGGTCGACCGAGATAGAAGTCTGTTAACCAGTCTGGTCGACCATGTGCATAAACATGCACAGCCACTTTGGCTGGTGGACCGGTCAACCGAACTGGTCGACCGGGCGGTCAACCGGTAGAGAGCTTCTGCTCTCTGTATCCAGGCCTCGGTCGACCGGACGGTCGACCGGTGGCATAATAGTCGGAAATCCAATCATTGGCGGTCGATCGGTCGGTCAACCGATAGCAGGGAATCCTGCTGAGTTAGACCCCGACGGCTATATTTTTGAGGCCTATAAATTGAGGCTGTTTTGGGATGTCTTCTACAAGATTTCAAGAGAGTTTTTGGGCTAGTTTTTCCTACCTATCTAAGTGTTTATCTCCAATTATTTTAGAGCAAATACTTCCATATCAAAAGGAGAGTTTTTCAAGAGTGTTTTGAAAAAGAGATGTCTTGAGTTTTTCACCACAAATTCTATTCAAGTTTTTCTCACACACACTTGAGCTATCCATTTCTACATCTATTCTATAGGGATCTTTGTTGTGAGAGAGTTTTAGGTGATCAAAGTGTTGAGATCACCAAAGTGTTCTACTTTGTATTTGAGGAGGCGAACTTGCGGGTTCGTGTTGTTTCGAGTTCTTGTAAGAGCTCAGTGTAGAGGTGGGGCCACAGCAAGCTACTGTGCTTGCGTGTGTAGTTCTTGCGGGAACAAGAGAGGGACTAGTGAGTCTAAGGAGTTCTAGTGTTAACTCGTTGTAGGTGTTGCGGCACCTATTGATCCGGTGGATCGATTCTAGTGGAAATCCTTCATAGCGTTGAGGTGAGGACGTAGAGCAAGGGTGCTCGAATCTCGAAATAAATCTCTCATGTTTGCGATTGCTCTCTCTATCTCTCACTAGTGTATATATCTTGCATGCTTCTATTACTTATACCTTTATATGCTTGATATATCTTGTGCTAAATTGTTATATGCTTGGGATTGTTTGCTCACACTTGTATTCAACCAAGAGAGCTATAGTTGCACCTTAACTCTTATCTAGAGGATCTTAAGGAGATAGTCCAGAGCCCTTCACCGAGAATTCGGCTACACTCTTGTATTATACTTGGTGTGTTTAGCTTAATAGTTTTTAGTTTACTTAAAAAGTTTTTAATTCCGCATTATTCATCATTAGATTAGCTAGTCACCTATTCACCCCCCTCTAGGTGACCTACAATAGTCACCTAGAGAGGGGGTGAATAGGCGACAAGCTAATCAAATGCAAAACAATGCGGAATAAAATCTAATTATGCAAACTAAAAACTATTATGCTAAAGCACCAAGTATAACCAAAGAGTGTAGCTGAATTCTCAGTGAAGGGCTCTGGACTATCTCCTCAAGATTCCTCTAAATTAAGAGTTGAGGTGCCACTATGGCTCTCTTAGTTTAAATACACGTGTGCACAAACAATCCCAAGCATATGACAATAAAGCACTAGATATATCAAGTATATATAGATGAACAATAAAAGCATGCAAAATATATTAAGACAAGTGAGAGAGGGAGAGAAAAGCAATCACAAAGACGGGGGAATTATTGCGAGGTTCGAGCATACTTGCTCTACGTCTCCGCCTTTAACACTATGAAGGAGTTTCACTACAATGATCCTGCAAGATCACTCGGTACCACAACACCTACAACGAGCTCCCTCAAGAACTCTTAGACTCGCAAGTCCCTTATTTGTTTCTACAAGAACAACACATGCAAGCATACAAACTTGCCAAGGTCACATCTCTACAATGAACTCCCTCAAGAACTCTACACAACGTGAACCCACCAGCTCGCCAAGGCCTCAACCTCTACAACACCTCAAATACAAAGAGAAACACTTGGTGATCTCTTTTTCTTGATCACCAAAAATAACTCTCACAATAAGTATCTTAGAGGATGAATTTAGCAATGAAAAGATCAAGGTTGTGTGAGAAAAACAAGATAGATTTGTAAAAAAGACTCAAGAAATTTCTTTTGAAAAACACAAGAGAATCACTCTTGTAAAACACTCTTTTGATATGGAAGTTAAGCTTTAAAACTTGTAGATAAAACTTTGTTATAGGTGGGAAAAACTAGCTCCAAAACTTCTCTCCAAATCTTGTCCAAATCTAGTCAAGAGAACCCCAATTTATAGGGTTCAGAAAACTAGCCATTGGTCTCAGTTTTCTGGCCAAACTGACATGTCAGTCAACTGGCCAACGGTCATTTTTTAGACCGTTCAGGTTGTCGGTCGATCGCGCCCAGGTCATTGACCTATCACTCGACCACTCGGTCAACCGAGGCAAGAACTAGATAGCACTACTCTTTGGTCGGTCGACCGCTCGATCAACCAGGGCCAGATCAGAGAGCAAGCTCTCTGGATCAGTCGACCGGCCCTCAAACCAGGGTTTTATGCATATTCTGTGCACATCGGTCGATCGCTCAGTGGACTGACCTCTTGTTCAGTCGACCGTCGGTCGCCCAAGGTCAGGGTTTTAAGGATTTGAAACTTGGTCTTTTAAAACCCAAAAATTTTATTTAAATCTCATAAAAATTCACAAAAATAAGGCTATTGAAATACTTTGAAGTAAAAATATGTGTGATCAAAAATCAACACATATTATAAATAATTTGAACTATTTTTGTGATATAAAAATTTTGCCTTAAAACAGAAACCATATTTTCAAAATCAACTTTAAATGAAAAATCTATTTTTTCAAAACTTATTCAAATACAAAAGCAATATATTTAAACACTATTGAGACTATTGAAGCACAGTGTGCATGAATATGATCTAATGCACATATTAGATGGAATATCTTTGTTTTTGACAATAATCTCAAAATAAGTTTTGATAAATACAAAACTTGAAAACCATGAACTAAAAACATCAAAATAAGTTGTTCTAAACAATATGTAGCATCAATGTATATGGATGAAATCTAATACACATATAAGCTATGTAAGCTTATTTTGATGAAATCTATTAATGAAACCAATGAATATATTCTTTGAAGCTCAAAACTAGAACTATATTTTCTAAAATCAAAATTATTTAACATGAAATATTTTGAAATATTTGTGTGTGTATATAAATAAGCTTAAGCAATCTACAACTAATCTATCATTTGCATTTTATCAAAAGATAAAATCTTTAAACCTAGAAACACGACACAAGTCTTCTCTTGAAAATCTTCTTCTCATCTTGACTTGGTCCAACGTCGATCCAAACAGCTAGACTCCTCTTGAGTGCTAGATGCGTCTTAGAGCACGAGATCTTGAATCAACACGTGATAGCTTCAGAACTTGACTTCAAATCTTTCGTTGAAGCTAAATACTGACTAAGATCTTAATCAAATATCTGAAACTAAATGAGCACAAAATCATTAGTATTATAGCTATATGAGTTAATCATAATCAAAACTAGGGTGATGGGTCTTTGGGCAACAATCTCCTCTTTTTGGTGATGACAAAACTCATGGAGTTATATATGCATGGATTAGAGTTAAAACTTTAAGGAAGCTCCCCCTTAACTCATGCATAGTATAAACAAATGAAGATATTCAATGAATACTCATAAACTAAGCAAACACATATGCATAAACAAAGTTAAACATGCATATAAACTCTAAATTCTTTTCTCCTTTTTTTCAATTCATCAACAAAGGAGTGAAGATAAACAGTCAAGATAAATATATATATGATGCATCATGAAGAGGAGAGATGTTAAGTTAGCTCCCCCTGCATACATACATTACATGGAGAAGGGAAGACTAGATCCTAATCCACATAAACATAATATACAATATATAGACTGAGATGTTAAGCTCCCCCTACACACGTGTACTATATAAAAAAAAAGAGGTCAAGCTCCTCAATATAGAAAATACACTCAACATGAATCTATATATGGAGGAGATATTAAGCTCTCCTTGCATATAAGCAATACATATCAAATAAATTTTGAAAACAATTTGATACAACTTTAAAAGAAATTTTGAAATTTCTTGAAGTCAACAAAATCATTTTGATACCAATTGAAATCAAATTATAGTTGTCAAAACAAATATCGATACCACTTATAGATAAGCAAAATTATTAAGATACCAATTGTGGATATTGATACTAATCGACAAACAAAATATTTTTCTCAAAATAAAGAATTTTTCTACCAATGAAATCAATGCATAAACTTGTAAAGATATCAATTGACATTTAGAATTAAATCAAGATTAGCATAAATAGTTTATGCTATAATCATATGTATAGATAATGTAAAACAATCATAATCAAAATCATATATATGTATGGATAAAAAATAAAAATACAACCCAAAATTTGAAGCATATATATATATGATTGAGGATCTATCTGCACACAAAAATACAAAATTTCAGAACTATAAGAATAAACTGTGCAAGTTCTCAATACTACCGCAATATCAAGTGGCTATGCGGGTCGTGAACCACAAGGAGGGACTAGCGATGGAAGCTTTTTAGTAAGTTCTCTTTTATGCTACAAAGAATGGTTAAAATTCTTCTTTTAGTTCTTAAAAAGAATAGAGAAAAATGGAGTTAAAGTAAGTTAGGAAGAAAATGATGATCAAGAAGGTGGAGAAATGGAAGTGGATATGTACAAGTGAAAGAAATTTGGAAGATTGTGGTTTTAGTAATTTACACTAAAATTAAAAGAAAAGAAAACCTAAAAGAAAAACTTACCTCCTTTGGTTGATGACTTACCTGAAACCCTTGCATGTTTTATCTTGCTTCGGAGGCGATCAACGCATCACCCATAAGATCGAGCTCAGTCCCCATTTGCATTACATCATCAAGATAAACAAGAATGAAATGATACGGAATCTTGAGGAGGAGAACATCATGATGAAATATCGATGGCACTCGCTCAAATATGGCTATACTGATGCTTCTAGATTCACTTGGATGCTCATCATAACCAAAGAGGAAAAGTAGAAAGAAGAAAATAAAAACAAAAGTAAAGACGAACATAAAAAAAAAAGTTACCTTTTATTGCTTGGAGAAACGATGGAAGAACGGAGGAGGGTACATCGATGTCACTCTCAACATAAGCCTCTCTCTTACTTACATGAATATCAGTCTAACCTATGCTTATAAAGAAATAAAAATTACATAAAAGGAAAATAAAAACTTACTCTAAAAGAATGAAAAATAGGCCTAAAATCTATCTCTGCTTGGTCATCCTTTTTTCCTTTGATATTGCAGGTATTTATAGGAGAAATGCAGAGGGTAGAGGAGTATGGAGATAAGGGAAGCTGGCTATTCTAAATTTGACTCCTCTCCTTATCTCCAAACTTGATTTGATGTGGATATCTAGTTCTGATCTGCAGCTTATTGGCGTATTGATTGGTAAATATAAATTATCAAATGACAGAATTAGAAAAGTGATCAACTTAAGAGTTGTAGTCCTTTAAGACCTCTTTCTGGATCATCTTGAATCAACAGATTTGAGTTTTGGTAGCGAAAGTTATGATTCAAATACTAAAATGTATCTAGCCAGAATCTGAGTCAAAATTGCTTCGTCTCATCCGTTGATCTTCTCTCTATTCATTTATTCCTTTGGATTTGGACTCTGTATTTGACGTTATGCTCGGCTAATCTTTAGCTGTAACCACTTGATTCACCAAAAACTAAATTTAACCTACTGGATTTGGGATCAACCTTCTATAAATTAATATATCTACTTAAATCTAAATTTAACTGATATTTATTTGATTTTATCCTCTTTCTCCCCATAATTCTTCTACAAAATAGACATTTAAAACAAGAAATTTAGAAGATTTATTACATGATAAGTGTGGATATGTAATAAAGAATAATGTAATAAATATGTACAATCACACCCCACACCTATCTTTTGCTCGTCCCCGAGCAAAATAATAAAACTAGACCAAAGATTATTAGACCACTTTCGCAGGTCACGCAATTGCACTGAGCTTGTGCAACAAGCCGTTAAACCTCTAGGTTACCCCGAAAGGATGAGTTTTGTCTCGTGAGGGTTTTCAGTGGATTGCACCCACAAAATCCATAAAGAAAGAAAAAAATGTTAGTATTTTGAAAACACATTTTGAAAGAAAAATATTTGAAATATTATTGTAAGATTTAAGTAATCTATAAGTTATAGGAAAATCGAATTTTCATTCCTAAACTTAGTCTCTATTCAAAATTTGTTATCAATCAAAGTAAGGAGTCAAATTATACTTCTCATCTAGTCTATTACTTTACTCTAAGTCATATGTAACTTCGTGACCATAAAGTTTTGACTAAGGGTTCTTTAACTCTAACTCTTATGCCTTATTTATTTATTTATATATATTTATTTTATTTTTGGTGGTATTATTCTTTAATTCTATTAGGCTTTCTAATCTGCCAATGTAACGAGCCTTTAACTGGTAACTCTCAAACCAAACGGTCTTAGGGCACCAGGTGAGAAAACATCCCAAGGACTTAAGGACTCGAGCAAACAAGGCCATAAAACTAAGGATTTTATTATATGAACTGCTTTTAGGCGTGAATACTTATGCTTTATAAGGCATAAATACCCAGCTTAATCAGAGGATTATATATATATATTTTTTTTCTTTTTCTTTTTTTTCTTTCAAACTTATCTAATCATCTTTTGCATAGATACTAAAGTTTGCTTAGCCAAAGCACCTAGCTAATCAATAATTAGATTTGGTTATTTTTCATAGATATATTTATATATATTTTTTATAAGGCATAAGAATCTTTGTTTTTGAACCTTAAGTGGGTAAGTGTATAAAGTGGGCATATTTCATCAAGGCAAATATCAAGACTAAATTACTTTGACAAATTATCTTCCTAACCCTAAAAATCAAACAAATGATCTTATTTTGACCAAGTATAAGAAATCCTAATTATGATTATCATATTCCTTGAAATTAACTTAATTTCTTACAAAAAATATGTCAAAATATTGTTTCTATTTTCAAAAAGTTTTTTTAAAAGTAAAGAAAACATAAATAATTTTTTAAAAAAAAGGAAAACCTAAGTTATGTTAGAACCCTCCCCCACAGCTATCTCATGCATTGTCCTCAATATATGAATTAATGCATAGATGTATGAAAAAGAAGAAAGGGAAGAAAAATATTACCTTAAGGTGGTGTTCCGGTGGTGGTCTGATTGGTCCACGAAATGCGGCCCAATCGAATTTGTGTGGAGTTTGGAGGAACCCATTAGAAACCTCTCTAATATAACGCACTAAAATGATGTATATATAAATGATTTTTATAAAGAATTTTACCCTATATAATTTCTAAATTTCACAAATAATTTCGGAGTCAATTTTATCAACACTCTTGTCCCAAATGGAGTGTGAAAAGATGGAATGATTGACTTGGACTTAGGAAGTACAGGACCTAATACGAACTCAGGAAAGTGACTTAAGTCAAGTAAAGATTCAAGAGTCGAGAATGGTTCAGGAAGTGGGTCCAAATCTAGAAGTTGAAACTCAAGTCCACATTCATTTCCGAACAACGGAATGTGACTTAACATTAGTGATTCAAGTTCAACAATGATAGGTGTAGGAATCGAAACTAACTCTAAAATATTACTCAAGTTAGGTAACGAAATAGGAGTCAATATTGATTCAGCAATTTGAACTAGATCACAAATTAGAGAATTTAGGTCACATTCTTATTGAGTTCAATTTCATAAAATGAGAACTTGCTAATTTGTCAATGGGACTTTCAAAAGTTGAAATTGGTCAAGTTTAATATGATGATCATAAAAGATTGGCGATTCAATTTCAAGATGAATTGACAGAGGATCCAATGTTGACTCGAAAAAAAGATTGAAATCAGGCAAAGATACCAGAGTCATTATTGAATCAGGAAGTAGAATTGAATCACCAAGTTGAGGTTCAGGATCATATTCATTTCAAGTTCAATTTCAGGAAAGGGATAACTTGCCAAACTGTCAATGTCATTTTCAAATTTTGAGTTTGGGCAAGTTTAAATAGGTGTGCTAAAATGGAATCTTGTTTTCCAAAACAACATGGTTCTTCGGCTCAACAGAATGGTTAGCTACATTAGAAATTGTCAAACGGTGAGAATGAAGAGTTTGGACCATTAGATCTATGTCATGATTACGAACGATTTGAGCCTGGGTCATGGTTTCCAGCAGCATTTTATAGTCAAATGGTTCATCGTTTTGTTGCGATTGGACTTGAAAAGGTGAAGTTTTGTTTTGAAATTTGTGGTGAAATTGTGAATCCGCCAGATTTTGTGATTGTTGCTTGGACTCACGCATACTCATTTCCCAGATTGATAGTTTTCTATTTGAACTAGTGGAATTGAGTATGATCTTGGAAATATTGTTAACAAGGTGGATAAGGAGGACAAGTTGGTTGAAAATTGGACTCGGGGGAGGTGAATTCCCATTGACTCTGTGAAGAGTTAAAATTATTTTAGAAATTATGGTCATAATATCGGGGGCATGGGTTATATTGATTCGGATAAGACCAAACCGGCATACTAGGTTGGTTAAAGTTATGATATGCCGGGTTGGTAATATCCAAAAAAGAGGTCGGGGTGTAATATGAATTATCATTAAAATTGAAAAATTATTATTATAAGCCATATCACACAGGAAATGTTAAACACAAACAAAGAAAAATAAACAAATAAGCAAATAAATAAAAAGAAAAATAATCTAACCTAAGTTAGGGTAAACCTTAGACCTAGACGACTCCTAACTGGTTAGACTATCCACTGGGGATATATTGCTGAATCTGACCACAAGTTAATCGGCCAGGTAGGGACAAGATTGGTGGGAGGTATCTACGCAAAAGCGAGGGCCTAATTAAGCCAAACCACCAGCCTTCGGGGTTTCGCCTCTCAATCCCCAACCTTAGTCACCGATTTAGCAAGAGTCAAATTCAAATCAACTTCCCTCTTACCTATTTTAGTCGGAGATGTCCCTAGGGCCAACGTCTACTCAGTTTTGATTAGGCTTGGGTTAGTGAGTGAAGAGATTATTTGTGGGCTAAGGGAGGGTAATGACTTTCCCACCTTATCTTGTTTATAGGGCAAGCCCTTAAATCAATTAAGTGCATGTTGACACTTTAAAAAAGACAAGATTCTGACTGGCCTGAATAATGTCTAAACTTGTTGACATTTACAAAAGACAAGTGAGAGATAAGCTGACTGGCCTGTACAATGTCTAAACTTGTTTACATTTACAAAAGACAAGCGATAGACAAGCTGACGACCAGTTCTGTACTTGTTGACATTTACAAAAGACAAATGACAGATAAGCTGACGACCAGTTTTCACTCATCCCCAAGGGACAAAGCAGCAACTTAGACTCTACTGATCCAGTGAAGCAGACAGTAAGCCCAGATTATCTCTAAACAGACCTCACCAGGTCTAAGATGCTAGCACTTATCATCACATGAGCCCAAAGGGATAGCCTCGCCTGAGAGGCTAAGATCACCTAACTTCGCCTTGAAGCCATTCATAGCTCCATCAGGAAGCTAACTTATAGCTTCGCCTTAAGTGCTTAGTTAACTCCACAGAGAGTTAGCTTCGCTTGAAGCCACACGCAACCGCGCAGAAGGATGTTCGGTAGCTTCGCCACAAAGGTTATCTAGCTCCGCTGAAGAGCTTTCTTCTGACTTTGCCACATGCGCCTTCCAGCTCCACTGCGAGCTCGACGCAGGCAGCTCCACTGCGGGTCTGTCATGGTTAACCTTTGACCAATTAAATTTCCAGATGAGATCAAATCTATTCAGAATCAAGATCAAACCTAATCAAGATCAAATCTGAGATTAAATTTGGCAGTTGATTGTCATAATCTCTTGACTCTCCTAAAACGAGTAAGAGGATCAGATAAAATCTTCTAATTATATGGAAAGAATCAAAACAGATTAGCAGATTGATCTACCTGTTACTTCTAGCTTCGCGAAAGCTGATTCTAGCGTCGCAGTAAGGCTACGTTCCAGATTTAAACAGATTTGACTCAATCTATTTTCAGATTTTTAAGGGATGATTATACCCCTGCTCTCCCTATAAATAGCCCACCAGGGGCACAAGGAGAGAGATCTCAAGAAGAGAGACGCACACGCAAGGACGTACAGACGACCAGAGAGAGAGGCTAAATAGAGATTTATTCTCTTGCTTCCAAAAATTCAGAGACTTTAGAGAATCATTTCTCAAATCAGGGTGCTGATACCCTAATACCTTCGTTCCTCCTAAGAAATATCTGGAACCAAGCGAGAAATAATTCCTAAGTGAAGGCGGTTTGAGAAGAAACAAGAGGGTTCTACGACCTTCTGTTCTCCGATTCCCCGAACCAAGCGAGAATGGAATCTCATCACTCGCATCGTCAAAGGGACAAAGTGTCGCGCGCTGACCAGACTTCTACCGGCACACTTCTCCAGAATCTCCGAGGAGATCTACTTGTAATCTTTTTATGTTACTTGTAATTTAGGTCATCGACCCTTTTCTTTTTTTGTAAGTTTCCCCTTTGCAAATCAATGGAAAACAAGATGGCGACTCCACTGGGGACTGATTCTCCACTGCTGAGAATCAAGTGTCGCAATGCGACGAACAGACCTTCGGGTCTATCTTTAAATTCAAGGAAGCCAATGTGGCCAGAGCCCCTCTGACTAAATCTTCAAAGCAAGTCTCTGCAGAGACAGATAAGGCTCTCTGCGAGTCTACCGTGGTCCTCTGGCACAACAAGGAAGCAGGTCCGCAATGCAAACCTATTACTTTCGAGAACCTGGTCGTTCACTTCGACCAAGGAAAATTTGAAGAAGTCCTCTCTAGGGGTAGTCTAATGCTTCATGCACGGAAGCATAGAAAGGTCTCCATGGCCAAGGTTTCAGAACAAAAACCAGAAGCAGAATTCTGCCAACACCCTCAGCCTCGCGCATGGCTAGTCAGGTTCCTTGCGAACCTATGTCTCCCTTGTCAAAGTAGATGTGGAGGCCAAAGCAGAAGGCTCTGAGTAAAGCCTCAGGTGTAGCTATGCCACAAGTGCATCTCTCTTGCGAAGAAAAAGGCAAGATGCCTGCCTGCTCCAACAAAGCTGTTAGTCGCGAAGTTACAGCAGCGACCGTACCTTCGCCCAATTCCAGAGCAGTAATGACTCGCGCCAGCCTCGTTCTCATGAGCGAAGCTACTGTACCACAAGGTACGCATGAGGTTCTTAGCCGCGAAGCTGGAACTAAAGCACCACAGCGTGCTTCGTTCCCCAGTCCTTCAAGTATTAAGCTCGCTCTTCGCAGCGGAGCTAAGGGATTGTTCCTAAGTGCTGATAGCGTTGCTTATGTAGCTTCAGCGCCCATGGGCGTTTCCAAAGCTTTTAGCCACGGATCAAGAACTAAAGCACTATCTAAGGCTAACAGCCTTCGCAGTAGCATAGCAAATAAAGCACCACAGCGTGCTTCGCTTCCTAATTCATCAAACGCTAAGGTCGCGCCTCGTAGCGGAGTGATTGGTCGCTAATGTTGCATATTTAGTATCATATTTTCATACTTATTCTAGAATAAAACTTTGCATTGTCTTAATTAATTGCTTAATTTATTTGCAGGCCCATTCTTTAAGGAGATGAAGAGAAATGAGCCCAAAGTCCACCAAAATTCTGAATTAAATCAGAATTAATTCGCACTCAGTAAATCAGGACAAAATCAAGAGGTTGAAAACTGGTTGAGAAGAATCCTCTCAGAATCGATCGGTTAAAGCCAAGAATCCAAGGCCATTTCGTCAAAATCTCGAAGCTAAACTGCAAATCCAACCCAAGATAAAGACAGAACGAGATGCCGGAGAGACCCACCAACAGGGTGTGGCCACCTGGCCACACCCTGGCCGTGGAAACACGGCCAAAGCCACGTTTTCGCGGCTTGGTTGGGGAGTTAGGGGAGCGTTTGCTCCCCCGATCTCCTCGGGATCCTGCACGTTGGGGTTTTGCCTATAAAAGGCCAGTATTTGCACTGAAAATGGGACGACCATGCAGAGATAGAATTTAGACTAGTTTTCATTTCTTGTAGTTTAGGTCTTTCTTTTCTTTTATGTAATTTGTATGTAAGCTTAGGTTAGATGAAGATTCATGTAAGTAAGAGAGAGAGGCTTATGTTGAGAGTGACACCGATGTACCCTCCTCCTTTCTTCCACTGTTTCTGCAAGTAATAAAGGTAAATATTTTTGTTTTATGTTCGTATTTACTTTTGTTTTCTTTTTTCTCTTCTACTTTACCTCTTTTGTTTTTGATGAGCTTGCAAGTGAATCGAGAAGTATAAGTATACAAAAGCCTTTGTGAGTGCCAACGATACTTCATGAAGACGTTTTCCTCCTCAAGATCCGTATCACTTCATTCTTGCAAAGCTTGATGATATAATGCGAACAGGGACTGAGCTCGATCTTATGACCTATGCGTTGAACGCCTCCAAAGCTAGGTAGAACATGCAAGGTTCCAGGTAAGTCATCAACCAAACTAGGTGAGTACTTCTTTCATCTTCTTTCTTTTCTTTTATTTCTGTAAATTAAATCACCAACACCATATCTTCCAGATCACTTCTTTCCCAACTCATTTGTACATAGTCGTTTTCTTTCCCATTTCTTTGTAAATAGTCATTCTCCATTCTTTTTCACTTTCTCATTCTACCATTTCTCTCTAACCTTAACATAACTCTTTTTTTTATTTTTATTTCTTTAAAACAAAGAAGAACATTCATTTTGTCTTCATAAGGATTTCAATAAAGAACTTTGAACGCTTCTATCGCAAACCCTCCTTGTGGATCATGACCCGCATAGCCACTTGCTATAGCGGTAAGAATTGAGCACTTGCACATCTTCATTCTAAATCTAAAATCTTTATTTTTTTTGTGCAAGTTTTACCTCAATCACAGAGCTAAGAGATTATCCCTAAGTGTTGACAGCGTTACTTATGCAGCTCCAGCACCAAGGACATTCCCAAGGTTCTTAGTCGCGAAGCTAGAGCTGAAGCACTATTTAGTGCTAATCCCCTCTGCGGTGATAAAGAAGCAGGATATCATCCTATGCGCAATTCAACAGAGCCTCTGCACTGGATCATTTAGGCCTAACTGGGTCCGACTTGCAGGAATTCTTGACAAGCAAACGGAAGTCAGAATCTTTCCAAACGTCTTCCTCCTATTGTCAACAAGTGGGAGTCAGTTGGTGACAGTCCACTCAGTCCATTGCCGGCTAGGACACATCCCCGCCACTCCTCCAGGCCGACGATTAGTTTTTGATCGACTATCGTTACAAGCTCCGTTGAAGCATCTCAAAAGAAGCGTATCGCGATATCTACCCTCTGCATCCGTTAACATGACCAGAAGAGGACGAGAGCTAGGCAGGGGCAGACAAGCGTCCCACGACACTCCCTACAGTTCCCCAGATCCAGATTATAGCCCAGGCTTGGGCGAAGTCTTGGTACATGAAGAAGGTGTCTTCCGCAACACCAGATCTAGGGTTGCAAGACCCTACAGTTATAAACAGCCATCTTTTTTCAGCTGCAGTAGCCTCATCAGAACCAATGAAAGGATCAGTCCAATGGTCCGATGAAGAAGATGAAGATAGTGGGTATGTCTCTTCGGTGACAGTCAGCTCAGTACGAACAGACAAAGCATCAGTTAATACAGCTGACAATGGTAATGACGACCTTCGTCGGCGTTTGAAGCTCAGGAGCAAACTTTCAAAACCAACAAGAAGCTCTGAACAATATTCAACAGATGCTCGCTCAACTCCTCAATAATCGGAATAATAATGATACCGAAAGTAACCATGATGAGGAAGAACGTCTTAGCAATGAACAGCTAAGGATGGAGAAGTCGAAAGAGGGTTCTTCTTTGGACGCTGAAGTCCTTAAAGGCATCCAAGCTCAAATCGCATCCCTAACTCAGAGGGATGAATTAAAGAAAGTAGGGACAGTCCGTCCTTACCCGCTGGAGTGGGATTCAGTGCCATACCCACCAAAGTTCAAACCACCAATGTTACACACGTACGATGGTAAAAGCTCGCCAAACCAGCGTATCTACTATTTCCAGTCTCAGACCGATAATGTTAGACAATGATGCCATCATTGCTAGGCTGTTCATTGGCTCCTTAAAGGGGGTAGCATTTGACTGGTTATGAAGTCTCCCTCTGGGCTCTATCAATTCTTGAATCGACCTGGAAACCCGATTCCTTTCTCGTTTCTATGAGGACGATACCGAGGTAACTATGGACAAGCTCTTCTCCATCGTGCAGAAGAAGGGCGAATCTGTCCGTGACTACATTGAGCGATTCAGAAACTTGTCTTTGATGTGCCCAACAGGGATGCCATTACCCATGCTCTTACAGACGTGCAGGCATAACTTCTTAGACCAAGTAGAGATTCGCATGGGAGCTATCAAAGGTCATACCTGGAAAGAATTGGTCGAAAAAGCTGAGATAGCCGAAAAGTCGGCTAAAAAGTTCGAATCATCCACCCCTAAAGGCAAATGGGGTATGAGTAATAAAGGACGCGGTGACATGGCGCAGTCTTCTCAAGCCAAAGGGAAAGAGACTATGTCCGTTGAATTATCAGGGGATATGCAGTCGAAGGCCAAGAAGAGCGGCTTCAATAATTAAGAGTCTAAGTTCCCTCCAAAACAGTACTCCTTCAGAAACGATCAGGTAGACACAATATTCCATTTACTTCATAAAGGGAATAAAATGAAGCTGCCAGATGCTCGACGTCCCAATGAGATAGGACGCATAAACGATCCTAATATTGTCTCTTTCACAGGATAATTCACCATCCTACCGACAAGTGCTTTGTCCTCAAGGACAGAATCAAGCCTTGATCAATGCCGGGGTCCTGACACTGAAGTCAGAGCAGAAGAAAGTCAATGCAAATATGGTGACCCTCGAGTTCGGCAAAACCCTAACGATCACAGTCCTGATGGGACTTATCTAATTCCTGCACTGCGACTGGAAGTCACATCCTCAAGATAATAAGGGTCTTGTTCCCTTGACACTGGAGACAGGGGAAATTATGTGATACACCCAGACCTTGTCTAAGACGAACAATGGGATTTAAAAAAGTCCAAGGGCAAATCTTACAATGTCATCTCCATCCTGCCAGACGATGATAATTTCACATCAGCTTCTCTCAGTGATTCTAAAGGAAAAAAAGCACGCTTGTGTAACGCAGGCTGACGTACCCCAGCTGACGGGTACTCGATCCGAAAAATCATACTTAAAACAGTATGAGAAATCTACTAACAAAACACAACAGCAAACGACGTCAGTACAAATACCAACACCTGCTTCTGTTCCAACCAAGGAAAAGGAGACGCCTAAGGAAGTCCGGTTCGACCATGTCCTGAAGAAGCCTTCAGGCCAAGGGCTTGGCACGCCCTTTCGTTTTGACATATTGGCCCAGCTGGCTAATATCCCGGCTCGTATTACACGAGCTCCTTCGTCTCTCAAAAGAGACAAGAGAAGCACTTAGGGATGCCCTGGCTAATTCAGAATCATTCCTAACGTATATGTCAGAGACCTCTAAAGATGACGCTCAGCCTCCGTGCCCTGAATGCCATCATGTACAATCAAAGGTGCTTGCCATTACTTCACAGTGGAAGACATGCTTCTCAAGGATAACAAGCACAATTGACCTCTGTACTAAACCGGATACATCGGTTTAACATGCATTGAAAGGGTATAGGTTGATCCAGGGTCTGTACTCAGTATCATCCCCAAAAGGCTCCTCTTCTTCCTCGGTATACCACTATATAGGTTGTCCGCAACCACTACTAAAATATACGATTTCAATGCTGAGAGTAGTCATCCACTTGAAAAATTTGACTCCGTTGCCGAATCGGGAGTCTAAAGTCAGAAGTGACATGCTATGTCATTGACGCTGACACATCATACAACTTGCTGCTAGGATGACCATGGATCCATGCCAACTGGATCGTTCCATCCATGCTGCACCAGTGTTTCAAATATGTGGAAGATGACGCGACAGTACGAACTGTCTTCGCAGAGAAGCAACCATTCAAAGGGGTGAAAAATTACTTCACTGACGCTCTCCTGTATCAAGAAACCGTGAAACACCGAAAGAATCATTGCCGGATGATGATGATAGTGGCAATGAGGCAGATTCAGAATCTGAAGCAGACATGCCGGCCATTTTGATTGGCGAAACCGATTATAGCATGTCTTAATAATCCCCAATGTAACACTCTTTCTGAAGATGAGGGTGAATCGGTAATTAATGATAATATTTCTTTTGATTATCCTGCGAGTATTGGGTTGTTTGAATCCATCATGGATAGCTCTCTGCACATGCCTTTACATAGACCAAGTGCATCCAACACACCCATGGAATCCGTAGAAGGGGCCGTTTTAGTGATCCCTCATCCAAAGAAGGTCAATTACCAATAATATTTGGTAGAGCCCAACCACGAGGATCCACAGCCACAGATTCAAGTTCAGACTCAGACACCCCACAATTCTTCCATTACGTGTGACCAGCGCGCCATATTATGAAGAAAATGGGGTACAATCTAAAGCATGGAGAAGGCCTGAATTTCAGAAAAGGAAGGCGTAGTTTGCTGCGTAACTTTGTGCCAAAAGGAAACCTGCAAATTACTATGATAACACATGTAGGGAGTTGGGATACGTTACACCCACAACACCAATAATGGTTCAATTCAAGGATGACGAACCGACTCCATCACATTCGGCCTCTTCCGTCGAGTGTGACTCAGATGTCAGTATGGGAACGATGTTCGAGAATCTCACCGTTAATATGACTTCAAGCAGTCAACCGGGGCCGGCGGAAGCTACTGATGAGGAACCATGGGCTCAGCAATTAGATCTCCAATGGAAAAAGCGATTCGAACTGCGCGAACCACCTACTGAAGACAAGGTGATGCAGGTCAACTTGGGTAATCAAGATCACCCTAAACCTATCTTTATAAGTGAGAGCTTATCACTTATGGAAAAAGAAGAATTAATAATACTCGTAAAGGAGTACATAGACGTCTTCGCATGGAACTACGAAGACATGCCCGGACTTGATCCACAAGTAGCTATGCATCGTCTAAATATTAAGCCTAACACCAAGCCAGTCAAGCAGCAACGTCGGTTTCGCCCGAACATTATGGAGGCTATTGAAGTCGAAGTTCATAAGCTCATTGCATGTGGCTTCATACAGGAAGAACAGCACCTAGATTGGGTTGCTAATATCGTACCCGTCCTCAAGAAGAATGGGAAAATTCGGATCTGCATCGACTATCGTGATCTCAATACAGCTTGTCCTAAAGACGAATTCCCACTGCCAATCATCGATATCATGATTGACAATACCTGTAGATTTGAAAGAATGTCTTTCATGACGGATTTTTAGGGTACAATCAGATTAAAATGTATCCCGACGATGAGAAGCATACTTCGTTCCGAACGCCATTGGGGGTACACTGTTACACTGTAATGCCCTTCGGGCTAAAGAACGTCGGAGCAACCTATAAACGGCAATGAGTACAATCTTCCGCGATCATCTCTGAAAAACGGTAGAATGCTATGTCGACGACATTGCTGTCAAAAGCCGCAATAAGAATGACCATCTTCGTGACTTGAGAACGATGTTCGACATAATGCGAGCTTATCAACTGAAGATGAATCCGACAAAATCTTTCTTGGGAGTTTCGAGTGCAAGTTCCTTGGGTTTATTGTTATATCAAAGGAATTCATCTTGACCCAGACAAGGTCAAAGCCATTCAGAACATGCATCCACCAAGGAATCTCAAAGAGCTTAGAGGCTTGCAAGGTAGACTGGCTTATATCAGAAGATTCATTGCAAATCTCTCAGGCCGCTGTCAACCGTTCACCCCGACTCATGAAAAAGGGTGCTTCCTTTGTATGGGATCAAGCTTGTCAGGAAGCTTATGAGGATATCAAGACATATCTCACAAAACCTCCAGTCTTGATAGCCCCACATCAGGGAAACCATTCTTGCTTTATGTGAAAGCCATGGACCATTCTCTTGGTGCCCTGCTTGCTCAAAAAGACGACAATGGTCACGAACAGGCCATTTATTATCTGAGCAGGACTCTGATAGGGGCGGAATCTCGTTATAATCCTATCGAGAAAGAGTGCTTAGCTCTTGTCTTTGCTGTTTAGAAGACACGACATTATTTGATTGGCTAAATCATACATGTCATCTCCAGAGTGAATCCTTTGCGTCTTCTCATGACGAAGTCAGGATCACTGAATTCAAGATTGGCTAAATGGCACTTCTTTTGTCTCAATACGATATGATCTTCATCCCTCAAAAGGCGGTTAAAGGCCAGGCCCTTGCGGAGTTCTTGGCTGCTCATCCAGTCCCAGAAAACTCAAAACTTCACGAAGATATTCCGGATGAAGTCTTCGAGTCCAATGTAACTTCAGAGGATGAAGTTTGGCAGATGTTTTTTGATAGAGCATCACGAATAGGTCCTAAGGCAGGATCATTGCCGGCGTGGGGGTTGTGTTTATCTCTCCACAGAATCATGTCCTTCCTAGAGCATTTTTTTTGGCGGAATCATGCTTTAACAATGTAGCGGCTCTACTTATTGGCCTTCAGCTCGCCTACGGAATGGGGGTACGCTACCTTGAAGCTTACGGCAATTCAAAACTGATTATCAATCAGGTTAAAGGTGAATATGAGGTCCGTCATGAAGACTTGGTGCCTTACTATCACATAGTCATCGAATTGGCTAATTTGTTTGATGGTTTCTACATTGGGCACGTGTCTCGATCTCAGAAT
The DNA here is from genome assembly GCA_038442645.1 of Agave tequilana. Lineage (NCBI taxonomy): Eukaryota > Viridiplantae > Streptophyta > Magnoliopsida > Asparagales > Asparagaceae > Agave > Agave tequilana. The sequence goes on from JAVJIF010005633.1 coordinate 151,251, forward strand.
ACTAAGACAGCCTCTTGCCGCGTTAGCAACAATGTTAGCCTTTCTAGTCGACACCGAGTATCACCTCACAGTGGCGACTCGACACCTTGTCTACTCTAAACATATATTAAGAACTAGAGAGGTCTATAATATCTCGATGGATCTTGAGCCGAGAGATTGACGATTTCCTCTCATCGACTATGCCTTACATGGTCTGCTGTCAAACGATCCTAAAGAAGCAGCATCTATCAGACGAAGGTCTCTCCGTTTCTACTATGACCCATCTCTGAAGACACTTTATCGTCGTTCATATGACGGTGTCCTCCTCCGTTGCCTTTCTAATTCAGAGGCACAGGAAGTGCTTAAAGAAGCACACGATGGCATATGCGGAGCTTATTAGCCAGTCCAAAACTTAAAGACGGATTGCATAGGCTTGGATATTATTGGCCAACCATGATAGCCGATGCCATCCAATATACACGAAGGTGTAAAGCATGTCAAATTCATGCAGACTTCATACACCAGCCTCCGGAGTTGCTCCATCCAACTGTTGCTTCATGGCTATTTGAAGCATGGTGCATCGATGTCGTAGGGCCAATCAGCCCCTCCTCGACAAAGGGTCACCGGTTTATCTTAGCAATAACCGATTACTTTTCAAAGTGGGCAGAAGCCATACCACTGGTTGAAGTCAAAACTTTTAACATGGTCAATTTCATCAAACACCATGTCATCCATCGGTTTAGTGTCCCTAGGCGGATCATCCATGATAACGGTCCCCAATTCATAAGCCAGGTATTCTATCGATTCTGCGATAAACACTGAATTCAGAATGTGGCTTCAACTGCCTATAATCCCGCCGCTAATGGTTTGGCGGAAGCATTCAACAAAACAATCATCAAGTTACTCAAGAAGATCGTCTCCTCGTATAAGCGAGATTGGGACGAAAAGCTTGGTGAATGTCTTTGTCCTACCGAATCACGGTTCGAACCCCGACATGCAATACGCCTTTTTCCCTGGTGTACGGCTGTGCAGTCATACCATTGGAAATCCAGATGCCGTCATTACAAGTTGCTCTGACCACTAAGATTACATCAGAGGACAATGATCGGTTGCGTCTTCAAGAGCTCAAAGCCCTAGATGAGAAGCGACTACAAGCTCAGCAGCACATCGAGTTGTATCAAGCTCGAATCTCAAAAGCCTTCAACAAGAAGGTCAAACAAAAGAGTCTTCCAGAAAGGAGATTTGGTTTTAGCCGTCAGACGACCGATGATCATGACGCACAAAATCAAAGGCAAATTTCAGCCTAAATGGGAAGGACTGTTTGTAATAGAAACAGTCTATTCAAACGGAGCATATCGCCTTATGACTTCAGATGGCGATTTACTCATGATGCCGATCAATGGTAAGTTCTTAAAGAAGTATTATCCTTGATTAAGGATCCTTCTCATGATCAAGTTAACATTACACCTCTGATCAAAACTTCAAATCCAAGGTACGCATAAAGAACCCTCTCTCTTCCTCCAAATTGGATCATACAACCATAAACCAGTAGGAACCTGGTCATACACTGGTTGTCCAAAGGAGAATCAAGATTACACATACGCTAACCAAATGATCCAACACCTTTAACAGTTAAGGATAGAGGAAAATGTTGGCCTTTAACCCAACATAAGTCCTCGACAAACTCATCATGCTGAGGGGAATAGCATGGCTAGCCCGACTCAAACGGTAGTTGGTAAAGGCATATCAAACCCGTTGACAGCTGAGGATTTGCTAAAAATCCTAAGGGACCAATCCCATTTGATTCCCTCTCCAAAATCGCTTACTAATTCTCATCCATAGAATGGTAAGACCACATATAATTTTTTTCATCCATTTCGCTGTTACGTTACACTAAACCTATGACAGTGATTTCTTCATTTCTCCCCGTGAGAACGAGACCCTTTCATGCTATGTTTAACAGTATAACCTCTGGCATCCATTTAGCTATTACGTTAACACTATACCTATGACAGTGATTTTCTCGTTTCTCCTCGTGAGAACGAGACCCTTTTCATGCTATGTTTAATAGTATAACCTCTGGCATCCATTTCGCTGTTACGTAACACTAAACCTATGACAGTGATTTCCTCATTTCTCCCCGTGAGAACGAGACCCTTTCATGCTATGTTTAACAGTATAACCTCTGGCATCCATTTCGCTGTTACGTTAACAGTAAACCTATGACAGTGATTTCCTCGTTTCTCCCCGTGAGAACGAGACCCTTTCATGCTATGTTTAACAGTATAATCTCTGGTATCCATTTCGCTGTTACGTTAACACTAAACCTATGATAGTGATTTTCTCGTTTCTCCCCGTGAGAACGAGACCCTTTCATGCTATGTTTAACAGTATAACTTCTGGCATCCATTTTGCTGTTACGTTAACACTAAACCTAGGACAGTGATTTCCTCATTTCTCCCCGTGAGAACGAGACCCTTTCATGCTATGTTTAACAGTATAACCTCTGGCATCCATTTCGTTTTTACGTTAACACTAAACCTATGACAGTGATTTTCTCGTTTCTCCCCGTGAGAACGAGACCCTTTCATGCTATGTTTAACAGTATAACCTCTGGCATTCATTTCGCTGTTACGTTAACACTAAACCTATGACAGTGATTTCCTCATTTCTCCTCTTAAGAACGAGACCCTTTCATGCTATGTTTAGCAGTGTAACCTCTGGCATCTATTTCGCTACTACGTTAACATTAAACTTATGATAGTGATCTCCTCGTTTTTCGCAATGAAATTGAGACCTTTTTCCAATCCAGGACTACTTCGAGCTTGTGGCTTCTCAATCGGTTATGTCATTGCGACCTCTGAACTGGCAGGTAGCCAAGTCTCACCTTTCAGTCCTATAAGGACTATTTCGAGCTTGGTGGCTTCTCAATCGGTTATGTCATTGCGACCTCTGAACCGGCAGATAGCCAAGTCTCACCTTTCAATCCGTCAAGGACTACTTTGAGCTTGGTGCTTCTCAATCGGTTACGTCATTGCAACCTCTGAACCGACAGATAGCCAAGTCTCATTATTCAGTCCAGTAAGGACTATTTTCTCAAAGGGCTACGATACAACTTGAAAGCGAGAATTCAGAAAATAAAATAAGTTGAAAATACAACAGGAGAGTCAAAATGAAATCACTTTTCATTGATTCTAAAAAGAGGGATACATGAAGGCACATATTACAAGCTATGAGGGTGCTTCATAAGAATTGATCTGCCCTTCAAGAATGGCCAGCCTTGTCTTCCTATCATCAGCAGCCCTGACAAGCACCTGCAACCTCAGCTCAACCTCATTAAAGCTCACCGTCTGGGCCAAGCGAGCTTCAACCTCAACCAAGGTTGCCCTCTGAGCTAACTCTTGCCGTGAGAGTTCATCATTCTGAGCCCTAAACTGCTCAAGCCTGGCAATCTCTTCAAGATGCACTGGTTCAGCCTTAGATAAAAGAAGATTTGCCTTCCTGATCATCTCCTTGGCCTTTTCAATTTTATCTTCAGCGTCAAGAAGAGCACTGCTAGAAGCATCTATTGCGTCCCCGAGCTCTACCTTCCTTATCTCTAAGGATTTCAAGTCAGAAGAAATGGCCTTAGCAGCTTCCTGAGCGGCAATGAGCTTCATGCATCTGAGCGACAAGGTGCGCAAGCTGCTCATTAGCTGAAGACTCTAGGTCTGAATGGCTAAGACGGCGCCATTCGTCTACATCCCTCTCAAGTTGGTCCACCAGAAATTCCAATGCAGCGGCCTGGTCATCCCTCCAAAGTCTCGATACTCTCAATGCTTCGAGAGAGGATCACCTTCAAAGCAGAGAATGAGGTAGTCGAGCCTCTCAAAATCAAAGCGATGGATCGCTTCAAGCTCTTATAAAAGCTATCGACTAGCTCAGCCACAAATTCATTCTCAGCCTTAATCACTCCTGGCAGACGAGCAGCCCTTGAAGAAACAGATTCCACCGGCTTTATTGACACCACTGTGGAAGGAATAGTAGAGGCACTGGCTGCAGCAACATGAGAGGTCGTCGGTGATCTTGGAGGAGTCCTTATTGAAACCAGTACACTAGCCACAACTGAGGTCAGACTAGTGACTATTTCTGGGAGAGCGGGTTCAACCACCAGTGTTAGGAAAGTAAGACTAGTAATCACCTTCAACTCCGCACCTGGTAAGATAGGCGGTGCTGGCGAAACGATGACATCTCACTCACCGATATGTTTGGAAGTGAGATCGGCTCTATCACTACCGTCCCCTCAATTTCAGTTCCTCTGGCTGGTTCAGGCTGATAAGAAGGCAGGTCGCCATACAAAGCATCCAACTCAGCAGCGTCCGCCGCGGTCGAAGTGCTTACTTCACCCCTGGATCCCTCAGGATGATTGGTTGGCTCTCTTGAAATCGATGCACCAAAGGCGATACACCTGTAATAAAACTTTGTTTAGGCAAGGCATAATAAATAGCAAGTGCTAAAAGGTTAAAACAATACCAAAAGATAATGTCGTCTCAATCGTCTTAACGGCTGCATCAGTCCCTACGGGCTCCATAGGAAAATCTTTGGCGGATCAACACGAATGGCCGCCCACCTTCGCTTGCCGAACCCTCCGTGGTCCACCAAGGAGCTAGACGCTTCGGGACTTCCTTCGAGATCCCAGTGCCCGAAGGACCTACATTAGCTGCATCATCTCTGGACTCTTCTAAGATGGTGAAATAGCCAGCCTCATCGCCCTCCTTATAGGTAAAAAAGGGATCATAATGCTCCCCTTGTTCTCCGACAGCTTCAGCTCTTAGGCTTCTCACCGCCTCAGTTCCTGCATCACAAAATAAATAATGAGCTGTCCAGAACACATAAAGAGTATATTACAGGACGAAGCTGATCTTACCCGGGTCCGGAGCGGCTTTACCAGTAGTCGATTTAGGAACCGACAACTCAATTACTAATAGGGCAGGAGGAGGAGCCACTGCAGGAATTCGCCCTCTGCAGCAACCGTAGGAGCGTAGCGACGAGGCTTCTTTACTACCCTCTTCCTACGAGATCCACCCTCCCACTTTTGTTTGAAGTGGACATCGGGATCTTCTTTTCCACTTCTTCAACATCGGCATATTCTACGAGGGCCGTCCCCACCACACCAAAAGCAGCTGCTGGAGTCTCAGCACCTGTATCCGCTTCAAAGTGAGGACTTTCTGTATCCGAGGCTTCACTGTCATCAACGGCAATGAACTCCCTAAGGCCTGGGACGCAACCCTTTTACCCTCGCTCTTCTCAATAACCTTCCGCTTCAGCTGCTGAGAAATTAACTTCATACCAGAAGAATTAATAGAGAATCCGGTGAGTGTGGAGTTTGAGGTCGTATACCACTGGCAGAATCCCAGGGTCATCAGAAGGTTCGGAGTCCTTAATGGCATGCACAGCCGCGCTTCGGTACAGCCAACAATGAAGAACCGGCAGGCGCGGGCTCCATCGATGAGACTTCCCCATGAAAGCCAGATTGTTTTTAGATTGCCCACGTACAGTTGGTCTACCCAAACTGACGGGCAAACCGACTTGGAACATAGGGCTCCAGGTAGCAGGTGTCCTCGCTTCTGTACAAAAAATGTGAGGGCCGAATGCTGACCAGCCACTTAAAAATTCCTCGGCTCAATAACGTCTGCCCTTCCCCAATGTCCTTGAACTCTTCACCATAGCTTGCATCCTGAATATAGGGGAAGCAGCGGAAAAGGCTATAGACGTCATAGCAGCACAGCAACTTACGAACCGCAGCCACGTAAGTCTTTAGCAATGAACATCCCTCAAATCGATAGAGAAGCGCCATTCGAACACCTTTTGGGGGGTCCTCTCTGGCTTCGATCAAGGAAGGACAGTGAAGGGCAAACCACGCCATCAAATAAGTATACGGCAGGCTTATTCTGGGGTTTGGTCCGTCGCAGGGCAAAATAGTCCCCTTTCCCCGCTTTGTCGTTGGTGGCCTACAGAAAGCCTCCGTCAATGCGCGAAGGCCTCTCTGAATACAACACACCATGGCTGGAAGGAGTCCAAGAGAATGACCATGGACTAGATGAACGGCAGGTAACAAGACAGTCAGATGAATGACGTCGCTAGATGAAGATGGCACCACACATCTCTTGAACCAGACCGTTAAGAAACCAGCCAGAAGTGCCTTCCGGGATGTCGGCCGATGAGCCTGGTGGTGGAAAGTCCGAAGAATATCGCCTTTTTCATAAGGGTCGTCATCTTCTTCCAGAATTAGATCCCCTTGAAAATGCTCTTGCATCCGGCGAAAGATGTCTTCATCAGCAACTCCACAATGAGCCGCTTCAAGGGTATTTTCCATGTCAGGAAACAATAATTTCCCCAGCTCTTCAAACTGCACGAAGTTCCTTTGTGGCTTCCATGCATACTAGAGCAAATGTACAAGTAGCACATTAACTAGGTCTCAAACAAAGCGGGCTCCTACTTCTCCAGAAGTGTCAATTCCGCCTCGCATGCAAAATATTCTTCGCATAGGAGGGATCCCAAAGGCAAAGCAGAGACTTCCCACATCTCATGCAGAGCCATACCCAATTCGCCAATAGGGGTGAAGAAGGTCCCTGTAGCGGGCAGTATAACTCAAAGATGGTGTAGAACTTCACTACGCTCATCTGAATGCCATAATAGGTCGCCCTGACGGTCTCATAAAGATTCAGCCTTTCCAGATCCTCTCGAAATGAGCAAGGACATATAGAGTCAAGTCCCTTCACCATGCCTTGGGAGGGTGAATCCACCCTAGAGTCCTGAAATCAATGGCCGGATAGTTACCACGAACCTTAAAGAATTGATTTCCAAAAGTCTGAGCCACGCAGGATTTTCTCCCACTGGGATGCCTGGGAGTACATTCCTAGGGTGGAGACCCATTATGCAACGAGGAGGCCCCGCTCTTGTGTAACTGGGTGAGGGAATTATCAACTTCCCTAGGTGAACAGATTCAGTAGTCCGGCTCACTTGCCACTGCATCTTCCGAGCCCTCGTCACGCATTAAAAGAAGGACAATGGAAAATGTCGCTTGTTAGACGGAAGATAGAACTTCTCGCCATCTAATTGGAAAATCCACTGCCCCTCTCTGGCGAACAACTGGCGATCATGGTCTGGCGCCACATATCCAAACATGAAGCCGGGCTTCCGATAGATTCATCGGTCAGAATCTTCAAGGGGAGCAGTAGTTAAGATGCTCCTCATGGTACGTTGGTCCCCACCATAAATAGGTGTATCCTGAGCAGGAGAGCTCCGCTCGCTGAACAGTGAAGCCTGCCCTTGGAACTGCAAGCTGACATTGCCATCTAGCCCCCTGGTCGTGCCAAATAGACTATTCAAAGGACTAAGAGTATAATGCACAACAAAAACAAAGAAAAAACTATGATCAGTTCATCAGCCAAACAAAGGCTAAAAAACAAAAATGCAATTTTTATTAAGGCATAGCCTCGCTCTCCAAGCGAAGCTGGCCTAATGATAGCTTCGTCCCAAAGCTTAGCTTCACAACTACAGCGTAACTCCGCACTCCACACGAAGGCAGGAAACGGGAAAATATCCAGTGTTAGCTTCGCTTTGGAAGCTTAGCCTTAAACAACAGAATACAACAAAGCCCCAAGGGCTAACTTCGTCAGAAGGGGGTTATTGCCTAAAGGGCATTAAAGTCCTTTTTAGTTACACTTCAAAGGACAGCTTCGCATCCTGTCATTCAACAGGATGTGAACCGCCTAAGGGATAGCTTTGTCTAGAAGCTTGAAGAAGAGACCCTTCGGTTCTAATATTCCCAGTCAAGAAATCAAGGAAATTCAAGGAATTAAACTCCCTAAAATCACAAGATCATGATTGATCATCCTGGATTCATCTAAAGATAGCCAGAAATTAGCTTTAAGAGAGAGATGAAAATCTTTGATCAAAAGGGAAAGATCCCTACCAGCGATTGGTCGTTCGATGACCGGAGGAGGAGAAGGATCCTCCGTTGCAGAGGTTGCGACCTCTTTTCCCGCTCGTCTCTTGGGAGCCATTGAAGAACGGATGAGGTTCTTGGATTCTTGAACAAAGAAGAAGAAAAGAGTCAAGTGCTCTGGAAATTTCAAAAAGAAGTGATGCCTTCTCTGTCAGCCCGATCAGGCTTTTATAGGCTGATGATCGCCTAAAATAACGCCTCAATAAGAGCACAGGCTGTCATTTCAAATTAATTTGAAATGGCGCCTAAAGCGCCTTCCGAGAAGCGCTGATTCAGCCCCACTAAGGGCTAACTCTGCCACGAATCAAGTGTTGACTTAGCGTGACGTATCAATAGCTCCGCTAAAAGCACAGCCCGAACTTCGCGGAAAATTCATGTAGCTTCGCTGGAAGCTCGTTCCTGATTCAAATAGGATTCTGTTTGACTTCGCATGAAGTTTAGCTCCGCCGGACCAATTCAATGAAGGATAAGTAGAAACTGAACTTTTATTGATTTAAAAGGGAAGGTATATTGATACTACTACATCAAGGTTGTGTTTCCTACAACAGAATCATTTGCTCAAAAGGCATATAAGTGGTCCTATCTACTTTCAAGCCTAACCAACTAGACACGAAAGGCCTTCCTCCTACACAAGGCCGTAATCCTTCGTATAATGGCAGATTTTGCCATTAAGAAGCTGGATCTTCTTTGATGAAAATTGGCAAAGGATCCGAGACCTTACAGTGACGTCCGCTTTTCCGAAGTGGATCATCTCGGATAAGCGACTACCAGCCTCGCCTCGAAGTGGATCATCTCGGATAAGCGACTGCCAACCTCTTCTGAGAATACACATCAGTTGCCTCAGTTTGTTCCTCCTGCTTAGGATTAAAGTTTCAACCGGAAAAGCAAGAGGCAACTTTCTGATCTCCTTTATCAAGACAAAAGAATGGCGAACATAGCTCACTGCAATACGAACTAAAATAAGTTAGCAACAGGTTAAAAGAAGAGTTGCAAAAGTAAAATGCTAAGTCAAATTCTTTTGGCGAAGCAATTTATATCCGATTCAGTTAAGAATTGATTTCGGTTAAGCAGAGGATAGCCTCGCTTGCATAATGATGATGGGTTGGCTCAGCATAAGCCAAGTCCTAGCCTCGCCTATATGACTAAGCCAGACTGATCCTGAGGGACGCAGTCTTGACCCCACTAATATGGCAAGACTGGCTCAACTTTGACGAGACTAAGTCCCAAGTGTTGCCTATGTGGCGAACTTAGCAGGTAAGCATGCAATGATCTTTCTTTGATCAAGTGAAAATGATATCTTCGCTGGGAAGCTGGGCTGAAACCCTTCTCTGCAGATCAGTCCAATACAAACAAAGAACAAGGAAATCAATCCCTGAGGCAGCTGTTAAAGCTAATTTAAGGGAGATAAACTCCCTAAAGTCATTTGTCCATTGGTAAAGTCTCTGGATGACCGAGACTTACCGGTTCTTGGCCGGGTAATGACAAGAGTGGGCACTCTCACTAGTTCAGAGATCTGAGTATCCCTCTCTAAACAATCAAGAGAAGATATGAGCAGACCGCTTCTCTTCAAAGAACCTCAGGTATTCTATTTATAGGCCTCATGGCCTGAGCACACCGCTGCCGCTTCAAGCATGGAAGCGCGAGCGGATTTAAGGCATTTATTGAGCCTTGAGAAAGGGAATATCCTCCCTCAAAAATGCACAATGAAGGAATAATCTCCTCAATTAATGCAAGAGAGGTTATTCTAACCTCAAAAGAGGAGCAGTCCTTCTCATAACTGGCCAAAAGGCTGTTGGCCTCGGGAAAGAAACGGCGTTCCAAGACCAATTTGAAGCGAGTCTACTCCGGGAGGCTCAGACGCGGAGCTACCCAGACGCGAAGCTACCCAGAGTCGCAAATTTACACAATTCTTCGGCGAATCTATCCCAAAGCAGGATTAAAAGCGAAGCTGAACTCAACCACCATGGCGATGTTCATACTACACATACCACCGATCAAAGCAATTCAAAGTATTTCAAAGTCTAAGCCATTGCAGACCTTCGAAAAATTTGAAGGGGTCTTATTGACACTTTAAAAAAGACAAGATTCTGACTGGCCTGAACAATGTCTAAACTTGTTGATATTTATAAAAGACAAGTGAGAGATAAGCTGACTGGCCTGAACAATGTCTAAACTTGTTGACATTTACAAAAGACAAGCGATAGACAAGCTGTCGACCAGTTCTGTACTTGTTGACATTTATAAAAGACAAGTGACAGATAAGCTGACGACTAGTTTTCACTCATCCCCAAGGGACAAAGCAGCAACTTAGACTCTACTGATCCAGTTAAGCAGACAGTAAGCCGTGATTGTCTCTAAACAGACCTTAGCATGTCTAAGATGCTAGCACTTAGCATCACACGAGCCCAAAGGGATAGCCTCGCCTGAGAGGCTAAGATCACCTAACTTCGCCTTGAAGCCATTCACAGCTCCATCAGGAAGCTAACTTATAGCTTCGCCTGAAGTGCTCAGTTAACCCCGTAGAGAGTTAGCTTCGCTTGAAGCCACACGCAACCGCGCAGAAGGATGTTCGGTAGCTTCGCCACAGAGGTTATCTAGCTCCGCTAAAGAGCTTTCTTCTGACTTCGCCACATGCGCCTTCCAGCTCCGCTGCGAGCTCGACGTAGGCAGCTCCGCTGCGGGTCTGTCAAGGTCAACCTTTGACCAATTAAATCTCCAGATGATATCAAATCTATTCAGAATCAGAATCAAAATCAAATCTAATCAAGATCAAATCTGAGATCAAATTTGGCAGTTGATTGTCATAATCTCTTGACTCTCCAAAAACGAGTAAGAGAATCAGGGGAAATCTTCTAATTATTTGGAAAGGATTAAAACAGATCAGGAGACCGATCTACCTGCTACTTCTAACTTCGCGGAAGCTGATTCTAGCCTCGCAGTAAGGCTACTTTCTAGATTTAAACAGATTTGACTCAATCTGTTTTCAGATTTTCAAGGGACGATTATACCCCTGCTCTCCCTATAAATAGCCCACCAGGGGCACAAGGAGAGAGATCTCAAGAAGAAGAGACGCACACGCAAGGACGTACAGATGACCAGAGAGAGGCTAAACAGAGATTTATTGTCTTGCTTCTAAAAATTCAGAGAATCACTTCTCTAATCAGGATGCTGATACCCTAATACCTTCCTTCCTCCCAAGGAATCTCCGGAACCAGGCGAGAAGGAATTCCTAAGTGAAGGCGGTTTTGAGAAGAAACAAGAGGGTTCTACCGATCTTCTGTTCTCCGATTCCCCGAACCAAGCGAGAAGGGAATCTCATCGCTCGCATCGTCAAAGGGACAAAGTAGTCGCGCGCTGACCAGACTCCTATCGGCACACTTCTCCAGAATCTCCAAGGAGATCTACTTGTAATCTTTTGTGTTACTTGTAATTTAGCTCCTCGACCCTTTTCTTTTTTTATAAGTTTCCCCTTTGCAAATCAATGGAAAGCAGTGCAGTGTACAAGTATATAGAAAAAATAACACTCAAGCAATATTTCAGACAAGAATGAACCTTATACTAAATGTTATGCACACATACCTTGGCTCCAACACTCTTCAACAGTAAATAGAAAATGTAATGAAATAAGCACGTGCCTAAATGCAAAGTCTAAATCATTTTTAGCATTTACAATCAACTTTTTTTACTGTTGTGTTAGAAATGTATATACAGTGAGTAAACACGGAAATAAATGCTACAGAGATTAAACTATGCAATTCAGCCAACCTGCAAAAAATACAGGTTAGTAGTTCACTCAGATTACCACAGGAATGTAGCAAATCTGAGGGTTTCTGAGCTCTGCTTTCTTGAGTAGAGTCTAGGGCCACTTATATGTCCACTGCAGCAAAACTCCTTATTTGTTAAATTTGTACACCGAAGAAAGTTAACCAAAAATGTAAACTAAAAAGAGAATTACTTACCGTCCCTCCCCGGCAACGGCGCCAAAATTTGATTGAGGTTCATCTGCATATAAAAATACAGAATTTTAGAACTACAAGAATAAAATGTGCAAGTTCTCAATACTACCATGATAGCAAGTGGCTATGCAGGTTGTGATCCACAAGGAGGGACTAGCGATGAAATCTTTTTAGTAAGTTCTCTTTTATACTACAAAGAATGATTAAAATTCTTCTTTTAGTTCTTAAAAAGAAAAGAGAAAAATAGAGTTAAAGTTAAGTTAGGAAGAAAGTGATAGATAGAGAAGGTGGAGAAATGGAAGTGGATATGTACAAAGAAATGAAAAAGAGTAAAAGAAATTTGGAAGATTGTGGTGTTGGTAATTTACACTAAAATTAAAAGAAAAGAAAACTAAAAGAAGAATTTACCTCTTTGGTTGATGACTTACCTGAAACTCTTGCATGTTTTACCTTACTTTCGGAGGCGATAAACGCATAACCCATATGATCGAGCGCAGTCCCCATTTGCATTACATCATCAAGATGAATAAGAACGAAATGATACGAAATCTTGAGGAAGAAAATATCATCATGAAATATCGGTGGCACTCACACAAACATGGCTATACTGATACTTCTAGATTCACTTGGATGCTCATCATAACCAAAAGAGGAAAAGTAGAAAGAAAAAGAAGAAAACAAAAGTAAAGACGAACATAAAAAAAAGTTACCTTTTATTGCTTGTAGAAATGATGGAAGAAATGAGGAGGGTACATCGGTGTCACTCTCAACATATGCCTCTCTCTCTCTTACTTACATGAATCTCTGTCTAACCTAAGCTTACAAAGAAATAAAAATTACATAAAAAGAAAATAAAAACTTATACTAAAAAGAATAAAAAACTGACCTAAAATCTATCTCTGCTTGGTTGTCCTTTATTGCCTTTGAGATTGTAGGTACTTATAGGAGAAATGCAGATGGTAGAGGAGTATGAAGATAAAGGAAGCTGGCTGTTTCTGAATTTGACTCCTCCCCTTATCTTCAAACTTGATTTGATGTGGATATTCAGTTCTGATCTGCAGGTTATTGGCGTATTGATTGCTAAATATAACGTATCAAATGACAGAATTAGAAATAGTGATTAACTAAAGAGTTATAGCCCTTTAAGTCCTCTTTTGGTTCATCTTGAATCATTAGATGAGTTTTGGTAGTGAAAGTTATGATTCAAATACTAAAATATATCCAGTCAGAATCTGAGCCAAAATTATTTCATCTCATCTGTTGATCTTCTCTCTATCCATTTATCCCTTTGGATTTGGACTCTGTATTTGACGTTATCAATAGTTGATCTTTAGATTTAACCACTTGATTCATCAAAAACTGAATTTAACTAACTGGATTTGGGATCATCCTCCTCGAAAAAATAGATCTAGTTAAATCTGAATTTAACTGATATTTATTTGATTTTATCCTCTTTCTCTCCATGATTATCTTCTACAAAATAAACATTTAATACAAGAAATTTAGCAGATTTATTACATAATAAATGTGGATATGTAATAAAGAATAATGCAATAAATGTGTTCAATCAATATATATAAGAAAACAAGTATGAGTATACAAAAATATGAATAATCATGAAGATCATATGTATAACTTATATCATCCACATTTATTATGTACATGTTAAAAAAATGTTCAATAAGGCACAAAAAGCATGGTCGCCTAACTAACCGTCCTTTGAAGGGTAGAAGTTTTCAAAAATAAGGTTTTAAAAGTAATTATAGATTGAAAATACTACCAAATGAAGAATAAATAACTAGTTTAAAATAGTTTTTGAAAAATTAGTTAAAGATCCTTCAAATAAGAAACCAATCATGTATCCTATGAAACATGTATATCACACAAAAATGTCACTCAAGATCTATAAAGCTCATATATAAGCTCATGAAAACAAATCATGAGTAAACATAAAATGTAAGTGCACAAAAATTATGTAAATAACATATTCTTGAAAATAAATAATGAAGCTCAAAACAAAACTCATATGAAAATTCTTTTTCACAAAAATATGATATCTCATATAAACATGCATGAATCATCAAAACTAGGACATTCAATATACAATCAAATAAATAATTGAGTACACAAAAGAAATAAGACATGTAAAGCATGTAACTCAAAAATTGTACATGTATAATACAAGTTTTAATATGTGCACATGAACAAACGTTATAGACATATAAATCAAAACATGAATCATAAGATAGGCATGTAAAAATCATTGAAAATTTTTTAAAAATACATGCATAGCTAATAACTAATTAACTCAACATTAAGCACAAAACACATATGATTGAGTCTAGGTTATTACTCTAGCACATAAACATTTAAAGTATTTTAAAGAGGAGGAAGAAATGGTTACCAAATCCAATGTAGCCAATTTATTTCTCCAAAATAAGAGGTGGTCCTCCCACCATACTTCCTTGATATCGATGCATGCAATAGGTGTGTCCTTCAAATTACAAATGCATCAACCACCAAGGCACCGATCCTGTCACGTTTTGTGAGAGCCCACACCTACATCAAACACAAGATGTGAGGATTTTGATACCCATATCTTTTTGGGTCTACGAGGGCTAGAAACAATTGAAACCCAAATATTTTTATTTGCAAAATTGAAAGAATTTAATCTATCAAAATAAAATTTTATAAGATGGCCTTTGCAGCCATAATGTGTAAATTTGTACACTCTAACATGCATATGAGTGGTATGAGTATGAGCATGGTGAGCACATGTATGCCGTGGAGTTTGTGCAAGAACATGTGAAATTTGTTTCTTGTGAAACATGAATTCCAATCTATTGTGTTTAAATGCACATTGGCTCAAAATGGAGTCCAAACAATCAATTTTCTTCTTCATAATGCAAATATCATTATCAATTTTGGAAGAAGAAATATGAGAAACAAAATCCCTTTTCATTTTATAAATAAAAATATTTTCTTTTACCTTTAAAATAATTTTTTTCAAGGATTTATTTTCATTTAAAATCCTTTCTTTTTCCTTTGAAATAGAATCAATTTTGTTTATTAAAGAATTATTTCCTTCAAGAGCAACATCCAATTTTGAAGACAAAGAAATATTCTCCTTTTTCAAAAATTCATTTTCCATCAACAAAGTTTTATTTTCTTTCAAAACTAAATCTTTTTCTTCTTTTAACAAAACATATTTTTTAAGAAGTTTTTGACAAAAAAAATGCAAGGTCGTCATATGGCATCTCATCATTATCATCAAGCTCGGAGTCAAAATTTACCTCAAGAAGGTCATCCCCTTGGACCATGTAGAACATGTTGAAAGTAGCTTCCATCATCCGAGTCACTTTCCTTATGATATTGCATTTGTTCACCAAGGGAGAGAAGAGTGTTTCATACTACAAAAGCCGAATCAAAGTTAGAAACTCTAAATAAATATTCATCATTTAGGGTTGACTTTAATGCATGGATGGCTTTTGCATTAGCCTCAAGGTTTTTGTCATTAATAAAATATGAATTTTTAATAGTGGCAAAATAAACATAAATCTCTAGGGCTTTGAGGTACATGAACATCTGAACTTTCCAAGTTCGAAAGTTAAGAATGTCAAACATGAAAGGTGTCATGAAATCCATGTGTGTGTAAACAAATATTGTGATTAGCAAAAATGAGAATTTTTAACTCAAGATTGTTAGACCCAAATCAAGAGCACCAAGTTATGATACCAATTGTAAGTCACGTAAAGGGGGCTGAATAGGTGAAAAGCTAATCAAATGCAAAACAATGCAGAATAAAAACTAATTATGCAAACTAAAAACTATTATGATAAATGCACCAAGTATAAATAAAGAGTATAGCTAAATTTCCGGTGAAGGGTTCTGAACTATCTCCTCCAGATTCCTCTAGATAAGAGCTGAGGTGCCACTATGGCTTTCTTGGATTAAATACAAGTGTGCGCAAACAATCCCAAGCATATAACAATAAAGCACAAGATATATCAAGCATATATAGATGAACAATAAAAGCATGCAAGATATATTAACACAAGTAAGAGAGGGAGAGAAAAGCAATCGCAAACACAGGGGAGTTGTTTCGAGATTCGAGCATACTTTCTCTACGTCCCCACTTTCAACACTATGAAAGATTTCACTATAACGATCTCGCAAGATCACTCTATATCGCAACACCTACAACGAGCTCCCCCAAGAACTCTTAGACCCTCAAGTCTCTCACTTGTTCCTGCAAGAACAACACACAAGCACCCTAGCTTGCCAAGGCTGCACCTTTATAAAGATCTCCCTCAAGAACTTTATACAACACGAACCCACCAGCTCGCCTAGGCCTCAACTTCTACAACACCTCAAATACAAATAGAAACACTCGGTGATCTCTTTCTCTTGTTCACCAAAAACAGCTCTCATAACAAGTATCCTAGAGAATGAATTTAGCAATAGAAAGCTCAAGATTGTGTGAGAAAAACAAGATAGATTTATGGAGGAAAAACTGAAGAATTTTTTTTTGAAAAAAGCAAGAGAATCACTCTTCCAAAACACTCTTTTGATATGGAATTTAAGCTCTAAAACTTGTAGAGAAAACTCTATTATAGGTGGGAAAAACTAGCTCCAAAACTTCTCTCCAAATCTTGTTCAAAACTGGCCAAGAGAACCCCAATTTATAGGTTTAGAAAACTAGTCGTCGGGCTCAGTTTTCTGGCTAAACTGACATGTTGGTTGACCGGCCGGTCGACCGGCCGACGGTCATTTTTCAGACCGTTGGGGTTGCCGGTCGACCGCCCGATCGACCAGCCAACGGTCATTTTTCAGACTGTTGGGGTTGCCGGTCGACCGTCCGGTTAATCGCATCCAGGTCATTAACCTATTAGTCAATCCTCGGTCGACCGAGGCAAGAACCAGATAGCACTGCTCCTTGGTCGGTCGACCACTCGGTTGATCGAGGCAAGATCCAAAGAGCTTGTTCTCTGGATCGGTCGACCATCCGATCGATCAACCCTCAAGCCAGGGCTTTGTGCACATTCTGTGCACATTGATCGACCGCTTAGTCGACTGACCTCTGGCTCGGTCGACCAGTTAGTCGACCGTCAGAAGCTCAAGGTCAGGGTTTTAAGGATTTGAAATTTGGTCTTTTAAAAACCTAAAATTTTATTTAAATCCCATAAAAATTCACAAAAATAAGTTCATTGAAATACTTTGATGTACAAATATGTGTGATCAAAAATCAACACATATTACAAATAATTTGAACTATTTTTGAGATATAAAAATTTAGCCTTCAAATAAAAACCGTATTTTTCAAAATCAACTTTGAAATGAAAAATCTATTTTTCCAAAACTTTTTCAAATAACAAAGTAAGATATTTAAACACAATTGAAGCATAGTGTGTATGAATATGATCCAATACACATATTAGATGGAATATCTTTATTTTTGACAATAAGCTCAAAATAAGTTTTTATAAATACAAAACTTTAAAACCATGAACTAGAAACATCAAAATAAATTTTTCTAAATAATATGAAGCATCAATGTGTATGGATGAAATGTAATACACATATAAACTATGTAAACTTGTTTTGATGAAATCTACTCATGAAACCAATAAATATATTCTTTGAAGCTCAAAACCAGAACTATATTTTCTAAAATTAAAACTATTTAACATGAAATATTTTGAAATATTTTGTGTGTAAATGAGCTTGAGCAATTCACAACTAATCTATCCTTTACATTTTATCTAAAAATAAAATCTTAAAACTTACAAACATGACACAAGTCTTCTATTGAAAATCTTCTTCTCTATCTTGACTTGGTCCAACTTCGATCCAAAGAGTTAGACTCCTCTTGAGTACTAGATGCGTTCTTAAAGCACGAGCTGTTGAATCAACACATGCTAGCTTCAAAACTTGACTTTGAATCTTTCGTTGAAGCTAAACACCAACTAAGATCTTGCTCATATATCTGAAACTAAATGAGCACAAGATCATTAGTACTATAACTACATGAGTTAATCATCATCAAAACTAGGGTGATGGGCCTTTGGGCCAACAGTAGGAAGCCTCCCAATTGGGCCCTAATTTTCTGTGATCCTTGTGCCAAGTGCTCTGAATCACGCGCCTCAGGACCAGATCTCCGATTTGAAATTTCCTAGGCTTCACCTTCTTGTCGTAAGCCGCCCGGATTTGCTGTTGATATTCTGCGATGCGGATTTGAGCATGTTGACATCTTTCCTCTGAGTGATCTAGCATCAGACGGAGCAGGGTGTCATTCTGATCTTGGATCACTCTTCTACCCGGAGTGTTGGCATGTTGATGTCGATTGGGATGATAGCCTCCATCCCATATGCCATCGAGAATAGGGTTTCTCCGGTCAAAACACGTTTGGTGGTCCGTAGGCCCATAGTACTCCGGAGAGTTTTTCCACCCATTTTCTCTTAACTTTGTCCAAACTTTTGCATAGGTTATCAAGAATGATTGTTGATTTCAGCCAGGCCATTGCCTTAAGGATAGTAAGGTGAGGAGAATCGGTGGACGATATTGTATTTGGCGCAGAACCTGGCTACTTGTTTGCTGGCAAAGTTGGTTCCATTGTCGAAGATGATAGTGTGGGAAATCTCGAAGTGGCATTCTATGTTCTGCCAGAGGAACTTGACAATTTGCTACCCGCTGACCTCGGAGAGTGGTATTGCCTCAAACCACTTGGTAAAGTAGTTAGTAGCGACCAGTAAGAAGCTTAGCTGGGGTTGTACTCGTGGGAGGGATCTGAATACGTCCTGTTCCCATTGCATAAAGGGTCACAGGCTGCGCCAGGTGTGGAGGTTAAAGCTCAGTCAGTTTGATGCCGGAGCGAACATCTGGCATTGGGGGCATTTTCTCATGTAATCCTTGGTGTCTTCAAACATCTTAGGCCTGTTGTAACCTTAGTTGATGACCTTATGGGCGAGGGAGCATTCTCCCGCGTAGTTCCCATAGTGTCCATCATGGATTTCCTGCATCATCTTTCGAGCCTTCTCTGGACCAAGATAACTAAGATATAGGTTGAGGTAGAGGTTGGAGTACGATTTCTTGTACAATATGTCTCCGAGAAGTATGTGTCGGGTAGCCATGTGTTAGATTTTCCTTGCCTCTGCTCTATCCTCAGGAAGTGTCCCATCCTTTAAGTAAGAAATAATGGGACTCCTCCACCCCGGTGAGGTGTCAAGGCGTAGGACCTCTCCCGCCGGTAGCTGGATGCTTGGATTAGTGATATGCTCGATGGGGATTTCCTACCTAAACTAAAACTCCATAGCTATCTCCATGTTGCCAAGTGAGTCTACATGATTGTTTGCAAACCTGAGGACCCACTTGAAGTCGCATCGGGGGATTTTGGACTTTAATTTAAGAACGAGTTGTAGGTAGCCCGCAATCTGAGAATCTCTCGCAACGTATTCGCTACTAACTTGGTTGACTATCAGTGAGAAGTCACAGTAAACTTCGAGCCCCGTAACTCTAAGGGTAATAGCCGCTCGGAGCCCTGCTAAGATGCTTCGTATTCTGCTTTGTTGTTGGATACGGGGAAGCCTAAAGTGAAGGACTACTCAGTGATGGATCCCTCTGGGGTGGCGAGAACGATTTTGATTCTTTCCCCCTTGCTGTTTGAGGCTCCATCAACATTCAGGACCCATCCTCCAAGTTGATTGGTATGCCTTATGATTCCCGGGGTGAAGTCGGCGATAAACTCAGCCAGTACCTGGTATTTGATTGTTGTTCTCGGCTCGAATTTGAGCCCGTAGGATCTGAGCTCTGAGGTCCATTTTGAAATCCTTCCCGTCGCTTCTGGGTTTTCCACGGTGAACCTCAAGGGTTGCTCGATGAGGACCGTGATCTAAAAGTTTTGAAAGTAGTGCTTAAGCTTCCTTGAGATGATGAAAAGGGCTAACACTATCTTCTCCAGCCTTTGGTATTTGGTCTAGGGCGCTCACGATGTGACTGACATATTATACTTGAAACCCTCGGTTCCCTATGTATGTATGTCAATACTGCTATCCGATACCCGATTTAATCATCCTGATATCAGAATTGAGGCCATTTCAGCTCAAGATATTACTTCCTAATATTTTGATTTTTTGAATTTTCTAAATTTTTGGAAATTATTGGAGAAGAATCTCAATTCGGGATGGACCGGTGTAACAGACTGACTCTGAGATTTTTAATTAATAATCGAGAATGAATTTCAAGGATCTAACTTTATAACAAGATTCAGGATGATATTTTCTATTTTTGTGAATTTTGAGGATTTTTCTGAATTAATGAGAGTTTAAATCCAATAAACTAATAATTAAATTTTGATTTATAAAAAATGCAATTAAAATTAAAATAAAATAAAAATAAAATGAGAAAACCAACATGTGTGTGTGTGTGTGTATATAACAGGCTTCGAACCTATGACCCCCCAACTGATAATTGAATACTCTAACCACATGGCCACTTTAGCGTGTAGTTATGAAAGAAACCAGTTGTATATAAACCTTTTACCTTACCTTTAGTCTTCCAAATTAAAATAGCAAAACCTTTTTATCTGTTCAGTCTAAGCTTCGAACCCGTGACCCCGAGTAATGCACTGAATGGACTAACCATTATACCTTATTGGCATTTGTTAAAGAAGGAGAAGCACATTATTTAAACATCCTTTACTTCTCCTTCTTTCACATCAAACACGTCCTGCTCCCCTTCCTCTTCCCCATGTCCTCCACTCTTCCTCTCAACTGCACCTACGTCCCCTACGCCCTCTACTTGCATCCTTCCCTCTCTCTCACGTTCCCCTCTCTCCCTCTATTTTCTCCCACGTTTCTCTTTCTCCCTCTTACTTCTATATAAAACCCAAGCCTCCTCCTCCACACATCCTCCTTGGCTTTCCCCTTGGACAGCCCCGGGCTCCTCCTCTCCTCCACAGCCCCTTTCTACCTTGCGCAGGCCAAGCCCAGTGCATGGCCATGCACAGCTGTGTGCACCATGGTCAGCCTCTTCCTTGGTTGGCCGAGCACCCCACCGTCATCACCATGATCTCCCACTTGGTCGGATCTTCACGGCAATCATAACTGCACCACCCATCAGCCCCTTTATCTTTATCTCCTCTCCATCATAACCCAACTTGGTCGTGCCCCCTTTTCGAAGAGCTCCGGAGCCCCATCGTGGCCTTGAATGAATGGCAAGACCATGCTTCACCTTCTCTTTTTCCCATGGCCGAATTCACTTGTCGTCTTCTCCGTCGGCGAGTCCGTGCATACCCCTCTCCTTCGTGGGCACTCTGGTGAGCCGTCGACACTCTCTGTGAGCTCCATCGTGGCCTCCGTCAAACCGCCGCATGGCCAACCGTCTCCCCATGCCTCCTCCTCTAGCCATGAGTCCTCCCTCTCCTCTGTAAATGTTTATGCATGTGTGTACTTGGGTAAGTTAAGATATAATGTGTAAATAAGTTTTAATTAATGTGTACGAATATATTGGTGTGTGTATTTAATTAATGTGTTAATGTGTGTTAGTTGAGCATGGGTATTTAAATGTGTATGCATGCACGAATGTGTAACGTGTGTGTATTCATGTATGTGCGCGAGTGGGAGCTTACATGGTGGTGTAAATATGTTTAGTAAGGTGGGTACATTAATGCATCATGTATAGGTGTGTGTTGATCGGTCGCTGATACTGCATATTTATTGTCACATTCTCATATTTATTATATAATAAACTCTGTTTTTAATTCTAGTTATTGTCTAATTTATATGAAGGCCCATTACTAAGGGAGAGGGAAGAGAAACAAACCCAAAAGCCCATCAAAATTCTGATTTAATTCAGAATTAATTCAAATTAAAGACCAGGGCAGATTAAGGCAAATCAAGGCAAATCAAAGAAGATAAAACTAGTTGAACAAGCAGTTAAAATAAGATTTAAAGCTAAAGATCAAAGGAGATTTTATCAAATTCAGGACCCAAAACTGCAAATCCAGTAAGGGATAAAATCATATTGCGAAATCAGGGAGCACCACCCCCCGGTATGGCCACCTGGCCACACCCTGGCCACAGAAACACGGCTAAAGTCGCATTTTTTTGGCTTTGTTGGATCTGGTGGGGGAGCGTTTGCTCCCCCTAAAGGCTCCCCCTATCTTCGTACGCTCTTCCTCACTTGATTTTTACCTATAAATACTGAGTTTTCTGAGAGTACAGGGAATAGTGAAGCATAGATAGGTTTTTAGGCCAAGTTTTTATTCTTTTTAGTGTAGCTTTTTATTTTCATTTTATGTAATTTTTATTTCTTTGTAAGCATAGGTTAGACTGAGATTCATGTAAGTGAGAGAGAGAGAGAGAGAGACTTCTGTTGAGAGTGACACCGATGTAATCTCCTCCTTTCTTTCATCGTTTCTACAAGCAATCAAAGGTAATATATTTATGTTCTTCTTTCTACTTTTCCTCTTTTGGTTTTGACGAATATCCAAGTGAATCTAGAAGCAACAGTATAACCATGTTCCTGTGAGTGCCATCGATACTTCATGATGAAGTCTCCTCCTTAAGATTCTGTATCATTTCATTCGTGCTCGTCTTGATGATGTAATGTGAATGGAGACTGAGCTTGATCTTATGGGTTGTGTTGATCGCCTCTGAAGCAAGGTATAACATGCAAGATTCTGGGTAATTCATCAACCAGAGGAGGTAAGTATTTCTTTTAGGCTTTCTTTCTTTTTTTTTAATTCTTTAATTTAGATCACCAAAATCTCTTAACCATTTTATTTACTGTTTTTAATTTCTTTGTATAAATTCATCTTCTATTTTCTCCACCTCTCAATCTACCACTTTCTTCTTAACTCTACTGTAACTTATTTTTCTTTTTCTTTTTAAGAACTAAAAGAAGATCATTAACTATTGATTGTAACCTAAAGAGAACTGACAAAAAAACTTCCATCGTTAGTCCCTCCTTTGTGGATCATGACCTAAGGTTTTCAGGTAAGTCATCAACCATAGGGGGTAAGTATTTCTTTTAGGCTTTCTTTCTTTTTTTAATTCTTTAATTTAGATCACCACAATCTCCCAACCATTTTATTCACTGTTTTTAATTTCTTTGTATAAATCTATCTTTTATTTTCTTTACCTTTTCAATCACCACTTTCTTCTTAACTTGATTGTAACTTATTTTTTTTCTTTTCAAGAACTAAAAGAAGAATTTTAACCTTTTCAAGTGAACTAAAGAGAACTTGCTAAAAAGCTTCCATCGCTAGTCCCTTCTTGTGGATCACACCCGCATAGAAACTTGCTATACCGTAGTATTGAGTATCTTGCACGTTTCAATCTTAATTTCTAAACTATCATTTTCTGTGTGCAGGTTCCAACTCGATCAAATTTTGGCACCGTTGCTGGGGAGGGACGGTAATTCTCTTTTTAAGTTTACATTTTTTGTTAACTCTCTTCTTTGTTCTTGGTGTGTAGTAATAGATATCAAGTAAATTTTTGCTGCAGTGGACAAATAAATGGCCCTGGACTCTGCTCAAGGAAGCAGAGCTCAGAAGCCCTCAAATTTGCTACATTCCAGTGGCAATCTGAGTGAACTACTAACCTGTATTTTTGCAGGTTGGCTGATTTGCAAAGCTAAATTTTGCAACTATTTATTTTCTTGATTAACTCACTGTACATACTTTTAACCTCAATAGTAATTGATGTTTGTTAAATGCTAAAAATGGTTTAGACTTTGCATTTAGGTACGTGTCTAATTCATTTACAATTTACATTAATGTTGAAGAGTGCTGGAGCAAAGGTACATGTGTATAGCATATAGTATAGGAATACTTTTGAATTGTTTACATTGCTTAAGTATTGATTTTCATGTACACATTGTACGAAATTGATTTAAGGATTTGTCCTATAAACAAGATAAAGTGGGGAAGTCATTACCCTCTCTTAGCCCACAAACAATCTCCTCACTCACTAACTTTTTCCATTGATTTTTGCAAAAGGGGAAAACTTACAAAAAAGGGTCGAGAGCTAAATTACAAGTATTTTAAAAAGATTATAAGTAGATCTCCTCTGAGATTCTGGAGAAGTGTGCCGATAGGAGTCTGGTCAGCGCGCGACCACTTTGTCCCTTTGACGATGCGATCGATGGGATTCCCTTCTCGCCTGGTTCGGGGAATCGAAGAACAAAAGGTTGGTAGAACCCTCTTGTTACTTCTCAAACTGCCTCCACTTGGGAATTCCTTCTCGCCTGGTTCCGGAAATTCCTTGAGAGGAAGGAAGGTATTAGGTATTAGCACCCTGATTAGAGAAGCAGTTCTCTAAATTCTTGGAAGCAAGAATCTTTATTTAGCCGTCTCTCAGTGCGTCTCTTCGCCTGTGCGCGTGTGTGTGCTCCTTTTTGTATGCCTCTGTTGGGCTAGTTATAAGGAGAGCAGGGGTATAATTGTCCCTTGAAAATCTGAAAACAGATTGAGTCAATCTGTTTAAATCTAGAAAGTAGCCTTGCTGCGAGGTTAGAATCAGCTTCTGCGAAGCTAGGGATAGCAGGTAGCGTTGATCTCCTGATCTGTTTTGATTTTTTCCAAATCCAGCTTCTGCGAAAGATCTCTCCTGATCTTCTTACTTGTTTTAGGAGAGTCATGAGATTACGGTAAACAACTACCAAATTTGCTCTCAGATTTGATCTTGATTGGATTTGATCTTGATCTTGAATAGATTTGATCTCATCTGGAGATTTAATTGGTCAAAGGTGACCATAACAGACCCGCAGCAGAGCTGCCGTATCGAGCTCGTAGCGGAGCTGGAAGGAGCATCTGGCGAAGTCAGAAGAAAACTCTTCAGCGGAGCTGGATAAACATTTATGGTGAAGCTACCGAACATCTTTCTGTGCGGTTGCGTGGCTTCGAGCGAAGGTAACTCTCTGCGGAGTTAACTGAGCACTTCAGGCGAAGCTGTAAGTTAGCTCTCCGATAGAGCTTTGAACAGTTTCAAGGCGAAGTTAGACAAACTTAGCCTCTCAGGTGAGGCTATCCCCTCGGGCTCATGTGATGCTAACTGTTGAGCTAACCTAGCATCTTAGACCTGCTTAGGTCTCTTCAAAGATAATCTGGGCTCACTGTCTGCTTCACTGAATCAGTAGAGTCCAAGTTGCCGATTTGTCCCTCAGAGATGGGTACAGAACTGGTCGTCAGCTTGTCTGTCACTTGTCTTTTGTAAATGTCAACAAGTTAGACATTGTGCAGGTCAGTCAAGAATCTTGTCTTTTTTAGAGTGTCAACAAGACTCCCTTCAAAGTTTTTGAAAGTCTGTAATGGAATGGTTCAGGCTTCAAAATACTTTGAATTGCTTTGATTGATGGTATGTGAAGTACGAACGTCGCCATAGTGGTTGAGTTCAGCTTCGCTTTCAATCCTGCTTCTGGATTGGAATAAGTTCGCCGAGAAATCGTGTAGATTTGCGATTCTGAGTAGCTTCGCGTCTGGATAGCTCCACGTTCGAGCCTCCTGGAGTAGATTCGCTTCAAATTGGTCTTGGAACGTCGTTTCTTTCCCGAGGCCAACTGCCTTTTGGTTAGTTTCGAGAAGGACTGCCCCTTCTTCGAGGAAAATCATTACTTTCGCGTGCAATTCCAAGGGAGACTATTCCCATTCTCAAGGCTCAATAAATGCCTTAAATTCGCTTGCCCTTCTAAGCTTGAAGGTGTGGCGGTGCGATCAGGTCATGAGGCCTATAAATAGGACACTTGAAGTTCTCTGCAGAGAAGTAGTCTGTTCATGACTTCTCCTGATTGTTCAGAGAAGTATACTCAGATCTCTGAAATAGTGGGGGTGCCCACTCTAGTCATTAACCGACTAAGAACTAGTGAGTCTCGGTCATCCAGAGACTTTACCAATGGACAAATGACTTTAAGGAGTTTATCTCCCTTAATTTAGCTTTATCAGCTGCCTCATGGATTGATTTCCCTTATTCTTCATTTTGTATCTGACTGATTTGCAGAGAAGGGCTTCAGCCCTATTTCCCAACTTCCCGGCGAAGCTATCATTTTCACTTGATCAAAAAAAGATCATTGCATGCTTGCCTACTAAGTTCGCCACATAGGCAAGAATTGGGACTTAGTCTTTTCAAGTTTGAGCTAGTTTTGCCATATATGTGGGGCTAAGACTGCGTCCCTCTGGATTAGTCTGGCTTAGCCATATAGGTGAGGCTAGGACTTGGCTTACGCAGTGCTAGACCATCATCACTGTACAAGCGAGTCGATCCTCTGCTTAACTGAAATCCATCCTTAAAACGCAACTGGATCGGATATAAATTGCTTCGCCCAAAGAATTTTGACTTAGTGTATCATGCTTGCATTTTCCTCTAATTTACTGCTAACTTGTTTCCAGTTTGTATTACAGTGAACTATGCTCGCCCGTCTTTCATCTTAATGAAAGAGACCAAAAACTTTTCTCTTGATTTTCAAGTTGAAACTTTGGCCATGAACAGGAGGAACAAACTGGGGCAGCTGATGCGTGTTCCTAAAAGAGGTTGGCAGTCGCTTATCCGAGATGATCCACTTCGAGAAGGGGTTGGTAGTCGGTTATCCGAGATGATCCACTTCGGGCAAGCGAACGTCACCTGTAAGGTCTCGGATCCTTCCTTTGCTAATTTTCATCAAAGAAGATCAAACTTTCTGGTGGCAGCCGGTTCTTTGCCAATTTTCATCAAAAGAAGATCTAGCTTCTTGATGGCAAAATCTGCCATTATGCGAAGGATTACGGCCTTGTGCAGGAGGAAGGCTTTTCGTGTCCAGTTAGTTTTGCTTGGAAGTAGATAGGACCACTTGTATGCCTTTAGAGTAATGATTCAGTTGTACGAACCACCTTGATGTAGTGCCAATGTATCTTCCCTTTTGAATCAATAAAAGTTCATTTTCTGCTTATCTGCTTTGTTTCTCTCCTTTTTGACTCGAGAACACCTGAAGTGAACCAACTTAGGCAAATCTTTTCCTAGAAGGAAATGAGGACTCTTAGCCGAGCTAAGCTTCCGACAAAGCTGAAGACAGATTTTCAAATAAGTCAGGAGCCAATTTCTGGCGAAGTTAGCACGGAATTTCCGCGAAGCTAGCGAGGTGATTTTAGCGGAGCTAAAGCATGTTTCTTAGCGAAGTTATTCAAGCGTCGTGCTAAGTCAACACTGGACTCACGACGGGTTAGCCCTTAGCGGGACTGAAATAACGCTTTTTGGGAAGGCGCTTTAGGCGCCGTTTCAAATTAATTTGAAATGACTGCCTGCACTATTTTTGAGGAGGCAGAGTTTTAGGCAATCATCAGCCTATAAAAGCTTGATCGGGCTGAAAGAGAAGGCATCACTTCTCTTTGGATTTTCTGAGAACTCTGATTTTCTTCTTCCTTCTTTTTCCTTCTTCGTTTGGAATTTTAAGAACTTCTTCTTCAGTTCTCTGATGGCTCCCAAAAGACGGGTAGGAAAAGAGGTAGCAACCTCTATGATAGATGGTCCTTCTCCTCCTCCGATTATCGAACGACCTATCACGGGTAGGGATCTTTCCCTTTTGATTAGAGATTTTCATCTCTCTTTTAAAGCCAATTTCTGGCTATCTTCCAATGAATCTAGAACGATCAATCATGATCTTATGATCTTAGGGAGTTCAATTCCCTGAATTTCCCTTGATTTCTTGATTGGGAATCTTAAAACCAAAGGGTCTTCTTCTTCAAGCTTCCAGGCAAAGCGATCCCTTAGGCGGTTCACATCCTATTGAATGATAGGCTGCGAAGCTAACCTTTGGAATGTAACTAAAAAGGACCTTAATGCCCTTAAAATAATTTTTAGGCAGCATACCCTTCTGACGAAATTAGCCCCTGGGACTTCGTCGCGTTCTGTTGTTCGAGGTCAAGCTTCCAGAGCGAAGCTAACACTTGGATATTTTTCTGCCTCTCGCCTGTGGAGTGCAGAGTTAAGCTGCAGCTGCGAAGCTAAGCTTCGAGGCGAAGCATTGCTAGGCCAGCTTCGCTCGGAGAGCGAAGCTATGCCTTAACAAAAATTACATTCTTGTTTTAGCTCTCGTTTGGCTGATGAACTAATCATAGTTTCTCCTTGTTTTTACAGTGCACTATACTCCTGATCCTCTGAATAGTCTCTTTGGCACAGCCAGGGGGCTGGATGGCAACGTCAGCCTGTAGTTTCAAGGGCAGGCTTCACTATTCAGTGAACGAAGTGCTCCTTCTCGGGATGCACTTATTCATGCTGGGGATCAGTGCACCATGAGGAGCATCTTAACTACTGCTTCCCTTGAAGATTCTGACCGAAGAATCTATCGAAAGCCCAGCTTCATGTTTGGAGATGTAGTGCCAGACAACGATCACTAGCTGCTAGCCGGAGAGGGGCAGTGGATTTTCAAATTGGATGGTGAGAAGTACAATCTCCCATCTAGCAAACGACATTTTCCCTTGTCCTTCTTTCAATGTGTGACGAGGGCTCGAAAGATGCAGTGGCAAGTGACTCGGACTACTGACTCCGTTCACGTAGGGAAGTTGATAATTTTGTCCCCTGGTTACACAAGGGCGGGTCCTCCTCGCTGCATATTGGGTCACCACCCTCGGAATGTACTTCAAGACATCCCAGTGGGAGAAAACCCCGCGGTGGCTCAGACCTTTGGAAATCAGTTCTTTAAGATTTGTGACAACTATCCAGCCACTAATTTTAGGACCCCGGGATGGATTCACCCTCCCAAAGCATGGTGGAGAGACTTGACTCTATATGTCCTTGCTTATTTTGAGGAGGATCTAGAGAGGCTGGGACTTTACGAGGTCGTCAAGGTGATCTGTTATGGTATTCAGATGAGCGTAGCGAACTTCTATGCCATCTCTGAGTTGTACTGCCCGGCTACAGGGACCTTCTTCACCCTTGTTGGCGAATTGGGCATGGCTCTGCACGAGTATGGGAAGTCTCTGCTCTGCCTTTGGGGCTCTCCCATATGAAAAATATTTTCCGTGCGAGGCAGAATTGGCACTTCTGGAGAAGCAGGAGCCCGCCTTGTTTGAGACTTACCGGGAGTTGACGTGCCACCTTTACAATTGCTCCAGTATGTATGGGAGCCATAAGGGAGCTTTATGCAATTTGAAGAGCTGGGGAAATTATTTGTTCCCTGATCTGGAAGGTACTCCTAAAGCAGCTCATTGTGGAGTTGCAGATGAAGATATCTTTCGCCGGATGCAAGATCACTCTCAAGGAGATTTAATTCTGGAAGAAGATGACGGATATAAGAAAGGCGATATTCTTCGGAGTTTCCACCACCAAGCTCGTCGACCGACGTCCCGAAAGGCACTTCTGGCTGATTTTTTAACGGTCTGGTTGAAGAGATGTGTGGTGCCGTCTTCGTCTGGCGACATTCATCTGATTATCTTATTGCCTGCCATTCGTCTAGTCCATGGTCGTTCTCTTGGACTTCTTCTAGCCATGGTGTCCTGTATTCAAAGAGGCCTTCATGGATTGACAGAGGCTTTCTGTAGGCCACCAACAACGAAGCGGGAAAAGGGGACTATTTTACCTCGCGACGGACCAAACCCCAGAATTGGTTTGCCATATACTTATTTGATGGCATGGTTCGCCCTTCACTGCCCCTCCATTATCCAAACCAGAGAGTAGCCCCCAGAAGGTGTTCACATGGCGCTTCTCCGTCGATTCGAGGGGTGTTTGTGGTCAAAGACCTATGTGACTGCGGTCCGTAAACTGATGTGCTGTCATGACGTTTATAACCTTTTTCGATGCTTCCCCTACATTCGTGATGCAGGCTATGGTGAAGAATTCAAGGATGTAGGAGAAGGGCAGACGTCATTGAGTCGGGAGTCTTCGAATGGCTGGTTAGCATCTGGCCATCACACCTATTGTATAGAAGTGGGGACACCTATTACCTGGAGCCCTATGTTCTGAGTCGGTTTGCCCATCAGTTTGGGTATGACAAACTGTATGTAAGAAATTCAAACAGCAGTCTGGCCTTTATGGGGAGCCTCATCGATGGAGCTCGTGCCTGGCGGTTCTTCATTGCTGGCTGTGCTGAGGCGCGACTATGCATACCACTAAGGACTCCTAACCTTCTGACGACCCTGGGATTCTGCCAGTAGTATAGAACTTCGAACTCCACACCCACTGGATTTTCTATAAATTCCTTTGGTGTGAAGTTAATCTCTCAGCGGCTGAAGCGGAAGGTCACTGAGAAGAGCGAGGGTAAGAGGGTCCGCGTTTCAGGCCTCGGGGAATTCATTGTCGTTGAGACGTCCACTTCAAGCGAAAATGGGAAGGTGAATCTCATCGGAAGAGGGTAGTGAAGAAGCCTCGTCGCTACGCTCCTACGGCTATTGCAGAGGGCGAATCATCTGCAATGCCTCCTCCTCCTGCTCCATTAGTCATTAGGTTGTCAGCTCCTAGGCAGACTATTGATAAAGTTGCTCCGGATCCGGGTAAGACCAGCTCCGTTCTTGTAATATACTTCTTGTGTGTTCCATATAGCTCATTATTTACTTTATGATTCAGGAACTGAGGCGGTGAGAAGCCCGAGAGCCGAGGCTACCGGAGAACAGGGGAGCATTATGATCCTCTGTTCACTTATAGAGAAGGCGATGAAGCTGGCTATTTTGACGTCTCAAAAGAGTCTGGAGGTTATGCAGCTGATGTAGGTCCTTTAGGTGCTGAGAATTCAAAAGGAAGTCTCGTAGCTTCTAGCTCTTTTGGGTGG
This sequence comes from Agave tequilana, assembly GCA_038442645.1. Lineage (NCBI taxonomy): Eukaryota > Viridiplantae > Streptophyta > Magnoliopsida > Asparagales > Asparagaceae > Agave > Agave tequilana. The sequence continues at coordinate 181,905 of JAVJIF010005633.1, forward strand.
ACCACGGAGGGTTCGGTAAGTGAAGGTGGGCCAGCCATCGTGTTGATTCTGCCAAAGATTTTCTAATAGAGCCTGCAGGGACTGATGTAGCCGCCAAAATGATTGAAGCGACATCATATTTTGGTAGTATTTTGACCTTTTTTACTCCTGCTATTTATTATGCCTTGCTTAAACAAAGTCTTACTGCAGGTGTCCCACCTCTGGGTGCATCGACTTCAAGAGAGCCAACCAATCTTTCGAAGGGAACCAGGGGTGAAGTAAGTACTTCGACTGTGGCAGATGCTACCGAGTTGGATGCTTTGTATCACGGGTTGCCCTCTTATCAGCCTGAACCAGCCAGAGAAAATGAAATTAAGGGAACGGTAGTCATGGAACCAACCTTACTTCCAACTATACCAGTGGGTGAGATGCCATTGGTTTCACCAGTGCCGTCTATCTTGCCAGGCGCGGAGCTGAAGGTGATTACCAGTCCTACTTCTCTAACATTGGTAGTTGAGCCAGCTCTCCCGAAAATAGTCACTAGTCCTACCTCGATTGTGTCTAGTGTACTGGTCTCGATGAGGACTCCTCCGAGATCACCGATGACCTCTCGTGTTGCTGCAGCCAGTGCTTCTATAGTTATGCCAGTGAAACCAGTGGAAACTCTGTCTTCAGGGGCTGCTCATTTACCGGGAGTAATTGAGGCCTAGAACGAATTCGTGGCTGAGTTAGTCGACAGCTTCTATAAGAGCTTAAAGCGATCCATTGCTTTGGTCTTCAAGGGCTCAACTACCTCATTCTCTGCTTTAAAGGTGGTCCTCTCCCGAAGCATTGATAGTATCTGAGACTTTGGAGGGGATGACCAGGCCGCCACATTGGAGCTTCTGGTGGACAGACTCAGAGGGATGTGGACGAATGGCGCCGTCTTAGCCATTTAGTTCTGGAGTTTTCAGTTGACGAGCAGCTTGCGCATCTTGTTGCTCAGATGCATGAAGCTCATCTCGCCGCTCAAGAAGCTGCTAAGGCCATTTCTTCTGATTTAAAATCCTTAGAGACAAGGAAAGTAGAGCTCGGGGATGCCATAGACGCTTCTAGCAGTGCTCTTCTTGACGCTGAGGATAAAATTGAAAAGGCCAGGGAAATGATCAAGAAGGCTAATCTCCTTTTGTCCAAAACTGAATCAGTGCATCTTGAAGAGACTGACCGGCTTGAGCAGCTTAAGGCCTAGAATAACGAAGTCTTGCGGCAGGAGCTAGCATAGAGGGCAACTTTGGTTGAAATTGAAGCTCGCTTGGCCCAGACGGCGAGCTTTAATGAGGCTGAGTTGAGGTCGCAGGCACTTATCATGGCTGCTGAAGAGAGAAGACAAAGCTGGCCACACATGAAGAACAGATCAAGTCCTATGAAGCGTCGTTGTAACTTGTGATCTGTGCATTCATGTATCCCTCTTTTGGAATCAATAAAAAGTGATTTTATTTTGACTCGCCCGTTGCATTTTCAACTTGTTTTATCTTCTGAATTCTCGCTTTCAAGTTGTATTGCAGCCCCTTAAAAGAAAACCGAATAATGATATAACTAATCTAGTCAACGGTGATAAGCTGAGACAGTTAGTTATACATTTGAGAAAATAGTTCTTACTAGAGTAAAAGATTAGACCTGGCTATCTGCCGGTTCAGAGGTCGCAATGACATAACTGATTAAGATGCCACCAAGCTCAAAAGTTTATCATATGATGACAAAGAAATAGTCCTTACCGGACTGAAAGATGAGACTTGGCTATCTACCGATTCAGAGGTCGCAATGACGTAACCGATTGAGAAGCCACCAAGCTCAAAATTTTGTCGTATGATGATAAAGAAATAGTCCTTGCCAGACTAAAAGATGAGACTTGGCTATCTGCCGGTTCAGAGGTCGCAATGACGTAACCGATTGAGAAGCCACCAAGCTCAAAATTTTGTCGTATGATGACAAAGAGATAGTCCTTGTCGGACTGAAAGATGAGACTTGGCTATTTGTCAGTTCAAAGGTCGCAATGACGTAACCGTTGAGAAGCCACCAAGCTCAAAATTTTGTCGTATAGTGATAAAGAGATAGTCCTTGTCGGACTGAAAGATGAGACTTAGCTATCTGTCGGTTCAGAGGTCGCAATGACGTAACCGATTGAGAAGCCACCAAGCTCAAAATTTTGTTAGGACTTGGAAGAAATTGTCAGAGATATATTGTTAACGTAACAATCCAAGAAGTCCACTAAAAACTGAGTGGGACTCAGAAACTTACTGGGGAGCTAGGAAATGAATCCCATAAAAGATCACTATCATAGGTTTAATGTTAACGTAACAGCGAAATGGATGCCAGAGGTGTAATGTTAAACATAGCATGGAAAGTCTCATTTTTACTAAGAAAATCGAGGAGATCACTACCATAGATTTAATGTTAACTTGACAGCAAAATGGATGCCAGAGGTGTAGTATTAAATATAGCATGAAAAGGTCTCATTCTCACTGAGAAAAACGAAGAGATCACTGTCATAGGTTTAGTGTTAACTTAACAGCGAAATGGATGCCTGAGGTGTAGTGTTAACTATAGCATGAAAAGGTCTCGTTCTCACTGAGAAAAATGAGAAAATCACTGTCATAGGTTTAATGTTAACTTAACAGCGAAATGGATGCCAGAGGTGTAGTGTTAAACATAGCATGAAAAAGTCTCGTTCTCACTGAGAAAAATGAGGAGATCACTGTCATATGTTTAATGTTAACTTAACAGTGAAATGGAATTGCGGTATGAGTGATATTGGTCAGAAGTGTGGTATTAACTTGACCGAGAGATTCATTTATTGTTAGAGGTGTTTGAACATAGCAGTAATTCGAATGGATCGGTCATTCTTTATATGTGGTCTTACCATTCTATGGATGAGAATTGGTAAGTGATTTTGGAGAGGGAATCAAATGGGAACAGGTCCCTTAGGATTTTTAGCAAATCCTCAGCTGTCAACGGATTTGATATGCCTTTACGAACTATCGTTTGAGTTGGGCTAGCCATGCTATTCCCCTCAGCATGATGAGTTGTTGAGGACTTATGTTGGGCTTAAAGGCCAACATTTTCCTCTATCCTTAACCGTTAATGGAGTTGGATCATTTGGTTACTGTATATGTAACCTTGATTCTTCTTTGAGACAACCAGTGTATGTTCAGCTTCCTACTGGTTTATAGTTGTATAGTCTCAATTGGAGGAAGAGAGGGGCGCTCCTTCTGCGTACCTTGGATTTGAAGGTCTTGATCAGAGGTGTAATGTTAACTTGATCATGAGAAGTATCCATAATTAAGGATAATACTTCTTTAAGAACTTGCCATTGATCGGCATCATGAGTGAATCACCATCTGAAGTCATAAGGTGATATGCTCTGTTTGAATAGATTGTTTCTATTACAAACGGTCCCTCCTATTCGGGCTGAAATTTGCCTTGGTTTTATGCGTCATGATCATTGGTCGTCTGACGGCTAAAACCAAATCTCCTTTCTGGAAGACTCTTTGTTTGACCTTCTTATTGAAGGCTTTTGAGATCCGAGCTTGATACAACTCAATGTGCCGCTGAGCTTGTAACTGCTTCTCATCTAGGGCTTCGAGCTCTTAAGACGCAACCGATCATTGTCCTCTGATGTGATCTTAGTCATTAAAGCGACTCACAATGACGACATCTAAATTTCTAATGGTTTGACTGCTTCACACCCGTATACCAGGGAAAAAGGCGTATCGTGGTTCGGTAGGCCCAAAGACATTCGCTAAGCTTCTCATTCCAATCTCGCTTATTCGAGGAGATGAACTTTTTGAGCAATTTAATGATTGTCTTGTTGAATGCTTCCGCTAAACCATTAGCGGCGAGATTATAAGCAGTTGAAGCCACATTCTGAATTCGGTATTTATCGCAGAACCGATAGAATACTTGGCTTGCAAATTTGGGACCATTATCATGGATGATCAGCCTAGGGACACTGAATCGATGAATGATATGGTGTTTGATGAAATTAACCACGTTGAAAGTTTTAACTTCAACCAGTGGTATGGCTTCTGCCCACTTTGAAAAGTAATCGGTTATCGTCAGGATAAACCGGTGCCTTTTGTTGAAGAGGAGTTGATTGGCCCTACGACATCGATTCCCCATGCTTCAAATGGCCATGAAATAACAGTTGGATGGAGCAACTCTAAGGGCTGCTGTATGAAGTCTGCATGAATTTGGCATGCTTTTCACCTTCGCGCATACTAGATGGCGTCGGCTATCATGGTTGGCCAATAATATCCAAGCCTATGCAATCTGTCTTTAAGTTTTGGACCTACCTGATGAGCTCCGCATATGCCGTCGTGTGCTTCTTTAAGCACTTCCTGTGCCTCTGAATTAGAAAGGCAACGGAGGAGGACACCATCATATGAACGACGATAAAGTGTCTTCAGAGTCAGATCATAGTAAAAACGGAGAGACCTTCGTCTGATAGATGCCACTTCTTTAGGATTGTCCGGCAGCAGACTATGTAGAGCATAGTCGATGAAGGAAAATCGTCAATCTCTCGGTTCAAGATCCGTTGAGATATTGTAGACCCCTCTGATTCTTAACATATATTTGGAGAAGACAAGGTGTTTAGTCGCCACTGTAAGATGATACTTGGTGTCGACTGGCAAGGCTAGCGTTGTTGCTAATGTAGCAAGAGCATCTGCCTTAGTATTCTGAGATCGAGATACGTGCCCGATGTAGAAGCCATCAAACAAATTAGCCATTTCGATGACTGCGTGATAATAAGGCACCAAGTCTTCGTGACGGACCTCATATTCGCCTTTAACCTGATTGATAATCAATTTTGAATTGCCGTAAGCTTCAAGGTAGTGTACCTCCATTCCGTGGGCGAGCTTGTTTTCCATTGATTTGCAAAGGGGAAAACTTACAAAAAAGAGTTTGAGGAGCTAAATTACAAGTATTCTTAAAAAAAAGATTACAGGTAGATCTCCTCAGAGATTCTGGAGAAGTGTGCCGATAGGAGTCTGGTCAGCGCGCGACCACTTTGTCCCTTTGACGATGCGAGCGATGAGATTCCCTTCTCGCCTGGTTCCGGAATCAGAGAATAGAGGATTGGTAGAACCCTCTTGCTACTTCTCAAAACCGCCTTCTGTGAGGAATTCCTTCTCGCCTGGTTCCGAGATTCCTTGAGGAAAAGAGGTTGTTAGGGTATCACCACCCTGAAAAGAGAAGTATTTCTCCTGAAAGGTCTCTGAATTAGAGAATGCACGGTGCGTTATGAAGAAGTCCGATTCTCCCGATCAGCAGAGGATTGATTTGGGAGCAGAAGCCCGCTTTGATTGATCGTCGATCTCTGGATTCCCCTTCGACCGCCACCTCCCCTTGTGCCCCTGGAGGGCTATTTATAGGGAGCAAGGGTATAATCGTCCCCTTGAAGATATGGAAACAGATTGAACCGAATCTGTTTAAATCTGGAAAGTAGCCTTGCTGCGAGGCTAGGATAGCTTTTGCGGAGCTAGAAAATAGGCAAGTCGGTTGATCTTTCCTATTTGTTTTGATCCCTTCCATATCGTTGAAGGATTTTCTCTGATCCTCTTACTCGTTTCAAGAGAGTCAAGAGATTGCGGCAATCACCTGCCATATTTGAATCCCGATTGGATTTGATTTGCTTGGATCCGATCTTATCAGGAGATTTGATTGGTCAAAGGTTGACAACGGAGCTGCCCGCTTTGAAGCTCATAGCGGAGCTAGAGGCAACTCTTGGCGAGGTACGAAAAGAGGCTTTTCGGCGAAGCTATCAGTTAGCTTCCTGGCGATGCTCTGGATGATGCTAGCCTCTCAAACGAGGCTATCTCCTTGGGCTAATGTAATGCTAAATGCTAGCATTTTAGACCTGCTGAGGTCTGTTTAGAAACAATCAGGGTTCACTATTCTGCTTGCTGGATCAGTGGAGTCCAAACCGCTTCCTTGTCCCTTGGAGGTGGATGAAAACTGGTCTTCAGCATGTCTGTCGCTAGACATTGTTCGGACCAATGAGAATCTTGTCTTTTTTAAGTGTCAACAAGACCCCCTTCAAAGTTTTCAAGAGTCTGCAATAGCTCAGACTCCGAAACACTTTGAACTGCTGTGATAGTATGTGGAGTATGAACGTCGCCATGATGGTTGAGTTCAGCTTCGCCTTCAATCCTGCTTTAGGATGGATTCGCCGAAGAATTGCACTGGTTCGCGAGTAGCTTCACGTCGGGGTAGCTCCGCGTCTGGGCTTCCAAGAAATAAGTTCACTTTGGAACTCCTGTTGCCTTTTCAAAGCTAACTGCCGTGGGTTGGTTACGAGGAGGATCATTCCTTCTTTTGCGCCAATCGAGGGAGATGTTCTCCGATTTGCACGTTTCCAAGGGAGGATACTCCCTTTCTTCAAGGCGTCATAAGTGCCTTTTATGAGGGAGACGTTTTCTTCCCTTGTACGGTTCCAATGGAAACCGTCCCTGTTATCAAGGCGCAATAAATGCCTAAATGCGCTCATGCTTCCACGCTTGAGGTGGTTGCGTTCAGGCCATGGGGCCTATAAATAAGACACTTGAAGTCTTCTGAAGAAAAGTGCTTTGCCTCTCTTCTCTTCTCTTGGTTTGAAAGAGATACTCAGATCTCTAAACTAGTGGGAATGCCCACTCTGGTCATTATCCGGCCAAGGACCGGTAAGTCTTGATCGTTCAACGACTTCACCGCTTTTAGGGAATTCATCTCCCTTGGTTTAGCTTTGACAGCTGCTTTAGAGATTGGCTTCCCTTGCTCTTCATCTTGCACTTGGCTGATCTGCAGAGAAGAATTTCAGCACAGCTTCCCTGTGAAGCTACCATCTTGACTTAATCAGAGAAAGATCATTGCATGTTAAGTCCGCTACACTGGCAGAACTTAGGACTTGGTCTCTTCAAAGGTTGAGCCAGTCTTGCCATATTGGTGAATGTTAAGACTGTGTCTAACTTTGCCATAGAGGTGAGGCTAGGACTTGGCGTTTGCTGAGCTAGTCCATTAGTTACTGTGCAGGCGGAGCTTGTCCTCTGCTGAAGTTGGATTGCTTTGCCGCCCAAGAATCTGACTTAATATCTTTGCAGCTCTTTTTTTTTTTTTTAACTGCTAACTTGCTCCAATTTGCCTTGCAGCGAGCTATGCTTGCCAGTCTGGTAACTTGATGGAAGAAACCATGAAATTGCCTTATGCTTCCCCGGTTGAAGCTTTACTTTTAAGCAGGAGGAACAATTCGGGGCAGCGGTGCGCGTCCCAGGGGCTGTTGGCAGCCTCTTATCCGTGATGATTCGTTCTGAGGTGAGGCTGGCCGCCGCCTTTATCGGAGAGGATCCGCTTCAAGATAATGAGCGTCGCCTGTGGGATCGCCGGCATCATTGCCGACTTTCAACTTTGGTGGCCTTTGGGGGCGATCCACTTCAGGAAAGCGGATATCGCGCCTATTAGATCACTGGTACCACTGCCGATTCCCATTATATATAATCTATCGTGTTGGCGGCGATAGGTTTTATTGCCAGGCTTCAACAAAAATGGCCTAGTAAGATTTGCCATTTTTGTAGAGAAAAATGACCGTGTCCTTGCGGCACCACTGGTTACGGCCTTATGCAGGAGGAAGGCCCTTCCTGTCCCGTTGGTCCGGCCTGGGAACAGATAAAACTGCTTGTATGCCTTTTATGCAAATGGCCTTGTTAGGCAACTTGGTGTGTTATATGAAACACAACTTTGATGTAATATCAAATGTACCCTTTCTATCAATGAAAGTTCATCTCTTGTTCATTAGATTTTTGCTTGCTTTCATTGGGAGTTCGGCCATTGCTGGGCTGGACTGTGTGCGGAGCTAAGGACATAGTCCTTCCTTCGAATGATCTTCGCGAGACTGGTGTGTACCGCGAGCAGCACACTTTTTAGAGGGTTAAGGTAGGCCTCTCGGCGAAGCCCTTGAAGGACTGTGTGAAGTCCGCACTTTTGCACTAGTGCGAAGTTAACTCTTAGTAGAGTTGAACCGGCGCTTCTCGGGAAGGCGCTTCGGGCGCCGTTTCGAATTAATTCGAAACGGCGGCATGGCCCTGTTTTTGAGGCCTCGTTTCAGGCGCTGATTGGCCTATAAAAGCCCGATCGGGCTGAACATGGAAAAGATCTCCTTTTTCAGAGAAATTTCTGTCTTTTCCTCTCCTTCTTCCTCCTTTGCTTCAGAGTACTTCGAGAACTTTTGCAGTTCTTAATGGCGCCCAAAAGACGAGCGGGAAAGGAAGCAGCGACTTCTGCAGCGGAGGGCCCTCCTCCTCCGGTCATCGAGCGACCAGTCACCGGTAAGGAATTTTCCTGTCTGATTGGAGATCGAGGTCTCTTTTCCTTTGGAGCCAGTCATTTGGCTATTTAGGACGATCGAATGGGATCTATCCTCATTAGGGAACTCATTTCCCTGAACTTCCCTATTTTCCTTGCACCAGGGAAGTAAGAACTGAACAGTTCTTCTTTTAGGCTTCGGTAGGAAGCCATTGCTTGGGCAGTCTCCATCCTGCTGAGGAACAGGATATGGGTCTGTTCCTTCAGTCATGGCCACGAAGGACGACTATTGACCATGATGTCCTTTTGATGACGTCAGCCCTTAGGGCTATGCCACTTCCTGCTTTAAGCGAAGTTGGCGCTTTGGATATTTTCTGCAAAGATGCAGTCTTATCCATGAAACGAAGCTTTTTCAAAACTATCGCCTTGCGGGCTCTGCTTGCTGGGCGAGGCTATGCCTTAGTGAATTTTTATGCCTTCGCATCCACTTGATTGGTGAACTAATCATAGCTCATTTCTGTTTTTGCAGTACATTACGCCTCCGGCCTCCAGAACAGTCTGTTCAGTCTAGCCAGTCGAGCAGGCGGAAACATCAGCTTGCAGTTCTATGGGCAGGCTTCATTGTTCAGCGAGCCGAGCTCCCTTGTACGGGATACACTCATCCAGGACGGTCATCCGCAGGCCATGCGGAGCATCTTGACTATGGCTCCGCTTAAAGATATCGACCGTCAGGCTTATAGAAAGCCTGACTTCATGTTCGGGGATGCTGCACCTGATCCCGATCGCCAGCTGCTGGCCGGTGAAGGCCAGTGGATCTTCCAGTTGGACGGCGAGAGATTCTATCTCCCGTCCACTAAGCAGCATTTTGCTTTGTCTTCCTTCGCGAGCGTGACTCAGGCTCGGAAGATGGCGTGGGGCGTGAGCCTAAATGCCGAGTCTGTGAGTGTCGGGAGGTTGACATTCCAGTCCGGCTATTCGAGGGCGGGCCATCCTCGTAGCATAATGGGGTTATACCCTGGGAAGGTATCGCGGGACCTTCTAGTAGGAGAGAACCCAGCTGCGGCGCCGACCTTTGGCACTCAGTTCTACGAAGTTGACGAGAACTACCCTGCCACCGATTTCAGGACTCCCGGTTGGGTCCACCCTCCTAGGTCGTGGTGGGCGGAGTTGACCAACTATATCCTCACTCATTTTGAGGGGGACTTAGAGAGGTTAAACCTCCATGAGGCCGTCAGGGCGACCTGCTACGGCATTGAGATGAAGGTGGCATGCTTCTACGCCATCCTTGAGTTGTACTGCCCGGCCTCGGGGACTTTCTTCACCCCGGTTGGTGAGTTGGGCATGGCCCTGCACGAGATGCGGGAGATCTCTGCTTTGCCCTTCGGGTCTCTTCCGTACGAAGAGTACTTTCCCTGTGAGGCGGAGTTGGCTCTCCTGGAGAAGCAAGAGCCTGCTTTGCTTGAGACATATCGGGAATTGATGTGTCACTTGCACATTTGTTCCAGCATCCACACTGGTGGCAAGGGTAGCTCGAAGAGCTTGAAGAGCTGGGGGAACTACTTGTTCCCGGATATGACTAGTGCGCCTGAGGCAGCCCATTGCGGAGTTGCTGAAGAAGACATCTTGGCAAGGATGGAGGTGCATGCTGAAAAGGACATCGTCGTGGCAGAAGATGATGGTCCTTTCGGGAAGGGTGATGTTCTTCGGAGCTTTCACCATCAGGCCCGTCGGCCTATGTCTCGCAAGGCGTTGCTGGCCGGCTTCTTAACCATCTGGTTAAAGAAGTGTGTCGTGCCTTCTTCTTCGGGTGACATCGTCCACCCGAATGTGCTGCTGCCTGCCGTCCGCTTGGTCCATGGCCATCGTCTGGGTCTTCTCCTGGCCATGGTGTTGTTGTATTCAGAGGGGCCTTCGTGCACTGAGGAGGCTTTCTGCAGGCCAATGACGTCAAGGCGAGGGAAGGGTGCCGTCCTGCCTTGTGACGGACCCAATCCTAGGGTAGGTTTACCATACACCTACTTGATGGCGTGGTTCGCCTTGCACTGCCCCAGTTTGATTGGAGCTGGGGAAGACCCTCCGCAGGGTGTTCAAACGGCGCTTCTCCGTCGCTTTGAAGGCCGTTCGTGGCAGAAAACTTATGTGGCCGAGGCCCGTAAGTTAGTACGTCGTTATGACGCTTATAGCCTGTTCCGTTGTTTTCCTCGCCTGCGGGGTGCAGGATACAACGAGGAATTCCACGATGTGGAGTCAGGCCGATCTCCCATGAGTCGGGGTGTTTTTCGAGTGGCTGGTCTATATCCGGCCCTCGCATTTGCAGTACATGAGTGGGGATACCTGCTACCTGGAGCCCTACGTCCCGAGCCGGTTTGCCCGCCAATTTGGGTATGACCAGTTGTATGTGGGCAACCCCAATCCGGATCTGGCTTTCATGGGGAGCCTCATTGATGGGGCTCGTGCTTGGCGGTTCTTTACCGCGGATGGCACTAGAGCGTGGTTACGCACGCCGCTGAGGGATCCCGGCCTTTGGACGACCCTGTGTTTCTGCCAATGGTATGCGGCTTCGAACTCCACACCTGCTGGGTTTAATGCCAACCGTTCGGGTGTGAAGTTAATTTCTCATCGGATGAGGCAGAAGGCTTCTGATAAGATGGAGGGCAAACGAGTCCGTGTTCCTGGCATAGAGGAGTTCATCGCTGTAGATGACAGCGGGGCTTCTGATGCGGGGAGCCCTCGCTTCGAGGCAGAGATGAGGGCTGATGCCCATGAAGCTGATACTCGTGAAGCCGGTTCTGGTGTAGTGGGGACAGCTCCCCCACGACATGTGGAAGAAGTGGAAGAAGAGGATTCTGATGTCCACTTCAAGAGGAAGTGTGGGAGTGGATCCCGTAGGAAGTCGTCGGCGAAGAGGCCCCGTCGCCATGCTCCTACAATTGTGGTAGAGGGCGAACCCTCTACTGCGCTTCCTTCTGCTGCTCCATTAGTGGCTGAGCCGTCGGTTGCTGAACCGACTACTGGTAAGATTGGCCCCGTCTAATATACCTTCAGCGCACTTTGAATAACTCATCATTTGCTTTTTGTTGCAGGAGCTGAGGAGCATGGGGAGCAAGGGGACCAGTATGATCCTCTATTCGCTTATGGAACTGCAGCTGGTTCCTTTGCTCGCTCGGAGGAGTCTGGAGGTGATGCGGCCGACATTGGCCTCTCGGGCGCTGGGACTTCTAAAGGAAGTCCTATGGCATCCAGCTCTATCGGGTGGTCTGCGAAGGAATCGGCGAGCAGGCCGGCTATCCGCGTTGATTCTGGCAAGAACTTCGCGATGGAACCCCTAGAGACTGATGAGGCTGACGAAGTAACATCAGCCTTTGGTAAAATAACAACCTCTTGATCTCCTCTTGTTTACCGCATCTGCTTTTTGACCATGGCTTTGTTGCAGGTGTTCGGCCTCAAGATGTGTCGGCTTTGAAAGAGCCGGAGGGTTCCCCTGGAAGGTCAGAGGGTGAGTTGAGTGCTTCGTCCACGGCGAATGTTGCTATGTTGGACGTGTTGTATGGCGACTTGCCTTCTTATCAGCCCACGTCAGCTGAAAGGCGAGAGGCTGAAGGGGCGGCAGTCCCGGAGGTATCCTCACTCCCAATCACATCACCGAGTGAGGTGCCGGCAATTTTGTCCAGTGCGGGGCTGAGGGTGATTGTGGACCCCATTTCTCCGACTTTGATTGTCGAGCCTGCTGCTCAGGAGGTGGTTGCCAGTCCTACCTCCGCGGTGGCTGGCGTGCTGGCGTCGCTGAGAACTCCGCCGAGATCACCTTTGGTTTGCCCTGCTGCTGTCGATGTTCCCGCTTCTTCTTCTGCGGCGGTGTCGACTGGGATGGTAGATTGCTCCGAGGTTGTCTCAAGGGTTGATGAAGCTGAGAACGACTTCATCGGTAATCTGGTCGACAGCTTCTATAACAGTTTGGAGCAGACTATCGGTCTAGTCATGAAGGGCTCGCCTGTGCCATTCTCGAAGCTGAAGATGGTCCTCTCCCGTGGCATTGAGTGTATTCGGGACTTTGAGGGGTACCATCAAGCTACTGCTCTGGAACTCCTGGTAGATGACCTTGAGAAGGACGTGGAGGAATGGCACCACCTCTATCATTCAGACGCAGCGTCTTTGGCTGATGACCGGCTCACACGTCTTGTTGCTCAAAGGCGCGAGGCTCAGCTCGCCGCTCAAGAGGCTGCTGAGGCTATCTCCTCTGACTTGAAGTCCTTGGAGACAGAGCAAGTAGAGGTTGGGAGTGCAATTGACGCTTCCACCAGTGTTCTTCTTGATGCCGAAGATAAGGTTAAGAGGGCCGAAGAGATGATCCGGAAGACAAATCTCCTCTTATCCAAAGCTACGCAGATGCGTCATGAAGAGACTGCGCGGCTTGAGCAGCTCAGGGCTCGGAGTGAGGAACTGGCGCGACAGAAGTCGTCACAGAGGGCGACTTTGGCGGAGGTCGAGGCTCGTCTGGCTCAGGCGGTGAACTTCGATGAGGCTGAGCTAAGATCACAGGCGATGGCCCAGGCTGCTGATGACAGGAGGACGAGGCTAGCTTCGCTCGGAGATCGGATCCGATCTTATCATGTACGCCTATAGGCTCCTCCATGTATCCCATCCTTTTGGAATTTAATAAAAATTCTTTCTTTGTCGTCTTTGTTTGTTTGGATAATGAGGCATGGCTGTCTGTTGGTTCAGAGGTCGCAATGACATAACCGAATGGGACGTCGCCAGTCTCGAGGTCAGCCCTTTGCGGGGCTAAAAGGGGAGATACTTGCCTTTTGTAAATGTCAGCAAGTATCGAGACCTGTCTTTTGTAAATGTCAACAGGGCTCAAGATTGAGACTTAGCTGTCTGCTGGTTCAGAGGTCGCAATGACGTAACCAATTGAGACGCCACTAAGCTCAATGGTAGATGAGACTTGGCTATCTGCCAGTTCAGAGGTCGCAATGACATAACTGGTTGAGAAGCCACCAAGCTCAAAATAGGTGATACTTGTCTTTTGTAAATGTCAACAAGTATCGAGACCTGTCTTTTGTAAATGTCAACAGGGCTCAAGATTGAGACTTAGCTGTCCGTTGGTTCAGAGGTCGCAATGACGTAACTAATTGAGACGCCACTAAGCTCAATGGTAGATGAGACTTGGCTATCTGCCAGTTCAGAGGTCGCAATGACATAACTGGTTGAGAAGCCACCAAGCTCAACAATGAGTGATGAGGTCTCGTTTTCACGAGGGAATCACTGTCATAGGTTTAATGTTAACATAACAGTGAGATATATGTGGTCCTACCATTCTATGGATGAGAATTGGTAGGTGATTTTGGAGGTCTCGTTCTCACGAGGAAACCACTGTCATAGGTTTAATGTTGACATAACAGTGAGATATATGTGGTCCTACCATTCTATGGATGAGAATTGGTAGGTGATTCTGAAGAGGGAATCAAATGGGAGCAGGTCCCTTAGGATTTTTAGCAAACCCCCAGCTATCAACAGGTTTGATATGCTTGGAGAAAGAGAGAGGCTCTCTTTGTGCGCATTCTGGCCGCGCGGATCTCGATCAGAGGTGTAATGTTAACTTGATCGAGAGCAAGATCCTCGATTAAGGATAATACTTCTTTAAGAATTTGCCATTGATCGACATCATGAGTAGGTCGCCACCTGCATTCATAAGGCGGAATGCCCCGTTTGAATAGACTGTTTCTATTACAAACGGTCCTTCCCATTTAGGCTGAAATTTGCCTTTGGTCTTGTGCGTCATGATCATCGGTCGTCTGACGGCTAAGACCAGGTCCCCTTTCTGGAAGACTCTCTGCTTGACCTTCTTATTGAAGGCTTTTGACATCCGAGCCTGATATAGCTCGATGTGTTGCTGAGCTTGTAGCCGCTTCTCGTCTAGGGCTTCGAGCTCTTGAAGACGCAGGCGATCATTGTCTTCTGATGTCATCTTAGTAGTCAAGGCTACCCGCAATGATGGCACCTGGATTTCCAATGGGATAACTGCTTCGCACCCATATACCAGGGAAAAAGGCGTATTGCCTGTCGGTGTCCGAACTGTGGTCCGGTAAGCCCAGAGACATTCACCCAGCTTTTCGTCCCAATCTCGCTTATTCGAGGAGACGAACTTCTTGAGCAGCTTGATGATCGTCTTGTTAAATGCCTCTGCCAAGCCATTGGCGGCAGGATTGTAGGCGGTTGAAGCCACATTCTGAATTCGGTATTTATCGCAGAACCGATAGAACCCTTGGCTTACGAATTGGGGGCCATTGTCATGGATGATCCGCCTGGGGACACCAAATCGATGGATGACATGGTGTTTGATGAAGCTAACCAGATTAGAGGTTTTAACTTTGGCCAACGGTATGGCTTCTGCCCATTTTGAGAAGTAATCGGTTATTGCCAGGATAAACCGGTGACCTCTTACCGAAGAGGGACTGATTGGCCCTACGACATCGATTCCCCATGCTTCAAATGGCCATGAAGCAACAGTAGGGTGGAGCAACTCTGAAGGTTGGTGTATGAAGTCTGCATGGACCTGGCACGCCTTACACCTTCGTGCATATTGGATGGCGTCGGCTATCATAGTTGGCCAATAATATCCCAGCCTATGCAACCGGTCTTTAAGCTTTGGACCCGGCTGATGAGCTCCACAAGTGCCGTCGTGCGCTTCTTGGAGCGCTTCCTGTGCCTCTGAATGGGAAAGGCAACGGAGGAGGATACCATCATATGAACGACGGTAGAGTGTCTTCAAAGTGGGATCATAGTAGAAACGGAGCGACCTTCGTCTGATGGACGCTGCTTCTTTGGGATCGTCTGGAAGCAGACCGTGCAGAGCATAGTCAATGAGAGGGAAGCGCCAATCCCTCGGCTCAAGATCCACGGAGATATTATGGACCTCTTGGATCCTTAACATATGCTTGGAGCATACGAGATGCCGGGTCGCGACTGTGAGGTGATACTCGGTGTCGGCCGGTAAGGCTAGCGTCGTCGCTAATGCAGCGAGAGCGTCCGCCTTGGTATTTTGAGATCGGGACACATGCCCGATGTAGAAGCCTCCAAATAAGTTAGCCAACTCAATGGTCGTATGGTAATAAGGCACCAAGTCCTCATGGCGGACTTCATATTCGCCTTTAACCTGATTGATGATCAGTTTTGAATCGCCATAAGCTTCAAGGTAGCGTACCCCCATTCCATGGGCGAGCTGGAGACCGATGAGCAGAGCATTGTATTCCGCTACATTATTAGAGCATGATTCTGTCAAGGAGAATGCTCTGGGAAGGATATGATCCTGTGGGGAGATGAACACAACCCCCACTCCGGCAATAATCTTGCCTTTGGGGCCCATCCGTGATGCTCCGTCGAAGAACATCTGCCACACTTCCTCTACTGAGGTTGCATTAGATTCGAAGACCTCATCAGGGATGTCTTCGTGAAGCTTTGAATGTTCCGGAACTGGATGCGCAGCCAAGAACTCTGCAAGGGCTTGACCTTTAACCGCCTTTTGAGGGGTAAAGGTCATGTCATATTGGGACAATAGCAGTGCCCATTTAGCCAATCTTGAGTTCAATGATCCTGGCTTCATCATAAGAAGACGCAATGGGTTTACTCTGGAGATGACATGTATGGTTTGGCCAACCAAATAATGTCGTGTCTTCTGGACAGCGAAGACGAGAGCTAAACACTCTTTCTCAATAGGATTGTAGCGAGATTCCGCTCCTATGAGAGTCCTGCTCAGATAATAAATGGCCTGCTCATGGACATTGTCGTCCTTCTGAGCGAGGAGAGCGCCGAGGGAGTAGTCCAGAGCTTTTACATAAAGCGAGAACGGTTTCCCTGATGTAGGGGCCACCAAGACTGGAGGTTTTGTGAGATACCTCTTAATGTCTTCATAAGCTTCTTGACAAGCTTGATCCCATATGAAGGCAGTACCCTTTTTCATGAGACGGGTGAACGGTTGGCAGCGGCCTGATAGATTTGCTATGAATCTTCTGATGTAGGCTAACCTGCCTTGTAAGCCTCTGAGCTCTTTGAGGTTCCTCGGTGGATGCATGTCCTGGATGGCTTTGACTTTGTCTGGGTCCAGATGAATCCCTTTCGATGTGACAATGAACCAAGGAATTTGCCGCTGGATACTCCTAAAAAGGATTTTGTCGGGTTCATTTTCAACTGATGAGCCCGCATTATATCGAACATCGTTCTCAGATCGCGAAGATGTTCATTTTTGTTGCGGCTTTTGACAGCAATGTCGTCAACATAGCACTCTACTGTCTTCCGGAGGTGATCGCGGAAGATCGTGCTCATTGCGCGCTGGTAGGTTGCTCCGGCGTTCTTCAGTCCGAAGGGCATCACAGTGTAGCAGTATACCCCCAATGGCGTTCGGAAAGAAGTATGCTTCTCGTCATCAGGATACATCTTGATCTGGTTGTACTTGAGAAGCCGTCCATGAAAGACATCCTTTCGAACCCGCATGTGTTGTCGATCATGACATCAGTGATCGGCAGTGGGAATTCATCTTTGGGACAGGCCGTATTGAGGTCACGGTAGTCGATGCAGATCCGTATTTTCCCGTTCTTTTTGAGGACGGGGACGATGTTAGCTACCCAGTCTGGATGCTGTTCCTCTCGGATGAAGCCGCATGCAATGAGCTTGTGGACTTCAGCTTCAATAGCCT
The DNA here is from genome assembly GCA_038442645.1 of Agave tequilana. NCBI lineage: Eukaryota > Viridiplantae > Streptophyta > Magnoliopsida > Asparagales > Asparagaceae > Agave > Agave tequilana. The sequence goes on from JAVJIF010005633.1 coordinate 198,889, forward strand.
CCATGATATTTGGGTGGAACTGACGTTGTTGCTGCTTGACTGGCTTGACGTCAGGCTTAATATTTAGACGGTGCATAGCGACCTGTGGATCAAGTCCAGGCATGTCTTCGTAGCTCCAGGCGAAGACATCTATATACTCTTTTATGAGTATTATCAATTCTTCCTTTTCGATAAGTGATAAGCTTTCACTTATGAAAATAGGCTTGGGGTGATCTTGACTACCCAAGTTGACCTGCATCACCTTGTCTTCGGTAGGCGGCTCGCGCAGCTCAAACCGCTTTTCCCATTGGAGGCTCAATTGCTGGGCCCAAGGTTCCTCATCAGCAGCTCCCGCAGGTTCCGATTGACTGCCTGAAGTCATATTCACAGTGAGGCCGTTGAACATTCCTCCCATGCTGACGTCAGAGTCCCACTCGGCAGATGAGTCCGACCGTGATGGAATTAGTTCGTCGTCTTTGACTTGAACCGTTACTGATGATGTGGGTGTAACATAACCCAATCCCCTGCGTGTACTATCATAGTAATTTGCAGGTTTCCCTTTCGGAACAGCATTACGCATCAGACCGCGTCTTCCTTTTCCGAAGTTCAGGCCGCCTGCCTGCTTCAAGTCATATCCCATCTTCTCCATAATATGGCGTGCCGGTTGCGCATAATGGAAGAACTGTGGGGCTTCTGAGTTCGAACTTGAATCTGTAGCTGCATGTCCCCGTGGCTGGGTTCTACCAAGATTATCGGCAACTGACCTTGTTTGGACGGGGGAATCACCAGCGTGGCCCCTTCTATAACTTCCACAGATGTAGTAGCCGAACTTGGCTCATGTACGGGCATGTGCAGAGAGCCCTCTATGATGGATTTAATTGACCCAATACTCGCAGGATAATCAAAAGAGATATTATCATTAATTACCCATTCACCCTCTTCATCAGAAGGAGTATTACATTGGGGGTCATTGAGGAAACATGCTGTAATTGGTTCGCCCATCAAAATGGCTGGCATGCCTATTTCGGATTCTGAATCCGCCTCATTGCCACTTTCATCATCGTCTGGCAATGGCTCTGCAGGCGTTCCGTCGGCCTCTTGATACAGGAGGGCGTCGGTGAAGTAGTTTTCCACCCCCTTGAAGGGTTGCTTTTCAGCGAAGACAGTTCGTACTGTCGCATCATCTTCAACATATTTGAAGTATTGGTGGAGAGTGGAAGGAACGATCCAGTTGGCATGGATCCAAGGTCTTCCTAGCAGCAAGTTATATGATGTGTCAGCATCAATGACATAGCACGTCACTTCTGACTTCAAGCTTCCGATTCTGCAGCGGAGCCGAATCTTTCCAAGCGGATGGCTGCTCCCAGCGTTAAAACCGTATATTGTAGTGGTGGTTGCGGACAACCTGTACAATGGTATGCCGAGGAAATAGAGGAGCCTTTTGGGGATGATGCTGAGTGCAGACCCCGGATCGACTTGTACTCTTTCAATGCATGTTGAACCGATATATCCGGTATAGTACAGAGGTCGATCATGCTTGTTGTCTTTGAGAAGCATATCCTCCGCCGTGAAGGTAATAGCAGGCACCTTTGACTGTGCGTGATGGCACTCTGAGCAGGAGGGCCGCATCTCATCACCAGGAACCTCAGGCATGTATGTCAAAAAGGACTCTGAGTTGGCTAACGCATCTCTGAGTGCCTCTCTTATCTCTTTAGAGAGACGAAGGAGCTCGTGTATTGTGATACGAGCCGGGATATTGGCTAAGTGAGCCAATATATCAAAGCGGAAGGGCGTGGCTAACCCTTGGACTGACGGTTTCTTCAACGCATGGTCGAACCGCACTTCCTTAGGCTTCTCTCTCCCTTTGGTCAGGACTGGAGCGGATGTCGGTATTGGTACTGACGTCGTTTGCTGTTGTATCTCGTCAATAGACTTGTCATACTGCCTTAAGTATGATTTTCCAGACCGGGTGCCCGTCTGTTGAGGCGCATCTGCCTGCGCTGTGCAAGCACGCTTTTCTTCTTCTGAATCACTGAGGGAAGCCGAAGTAAGGTTGTCATCATCTGGCAGGACAGAGATGACATTGCAGGACTTGCCCTTTTTGCTGGAGTCCTTCGACGTCCGCTGTATGTCTTGGACGAGGTCAGGGTGTATCCACATAACTTCCCCTGTCTCCAATGTCAAGGGGACGAGACCCTTGTCATCTTTAGCTATGGATGAAGAATGCTTGACTTCCAACCGCGGTGTGGGGGCTGGATAAGTCTCGTCAGGAACCATGACCTTTTGGGCTGTGCCGAATTCAAGGGTCACCATATTGGCAGTAACTTTCTTCTGCTCCGTCTTCAGTGTGAGGACGCCGACATCAATTAGGGCTTGTATCCTGTCCTTGAGGATATAGCACTTGTCAGTAGGATGATGGACCATCCTATGATAAAGATAGTATTTGGGGTCATTTGTGCGCCCTATCTCATTAGGACGCCGAGCATCCGGTAGCTTCATCTTATTTCCTTTGTGGAGCAGATGGAATATCGTGACCACCTGATCATCTCTGAAGGAGTACTGCTTTGGAGGGAACTTAGACTCCTGGCTGTTGGAGACGCTCTTCCTGGCCTTCGACTGCACATCTCCGGATAACTCCACAGACATAGTCTCTTTGCCCTTAGCTTGAGAAGATTGCGGTAGGTCGCTACGCCCTTTGTTGTTCATCCCCCACTTGCCTCTAGGGGCGGATGGTTCGAACTTTTTAGCCGACTTCTCGGCTATCTCAGCTTGTTCGACCAATTCTTTCCAAGTGTGGGCTTTGACAGCCCCCATGCGAACTTCTACTTGGTCTAAGAAGTTGTGTCTGCATGTCTGTAAGAGCATGGGTAGTGGCATCCCAACTGGGCACATCAAGGATAAGTTTCTGAATCGTTCAATGTAGTCACGGATAGATTCGCCCTTCCTCTGCACAGTGGAGAGGAGTCTGTCCATGGTCACTTCGGTATCGTCCTCATAGAAACGAGAAAGGAACCGAGTTTCCAGGTCGATCCAGGAGTTGATAGAGCCCGGGGGAAGACTGCGAAACCAGTCAAATGCCACCCCCTTTAAGGTGCCAATGAAAAGCCTAGCCATGATGGCGTCATTGCTTATAACATTACCACCAATGTATTATTATGTTTTGACATTTATGTTTTTCGTATTATAAACTATCTCATGTAATATTTCATTTATAATAATATGTTAAATTTTTATTATCATCAAATTATTTATCTTTGCATTAATCTTGATACGGATTATACTAATGATGGAGCCAAGTTCAATACCAGAGAATATTTGCATACCGCTAGTGGTATAACACATACTATTCTCAATATAAAAGGTACTTTTCTGATTTAAAATTAACAAAGGTAATTATCAATACAATAGCAGGTTCTGTAGACTTGATTGAAGGGACTGGTGAAGCCAGGTTCATATTACAAAATGAAACAAAGTTTTTCATAAAATATCCTTTGTTTTCACCAAAATTCAAAAAAGATTGTTAAGTTTTAATGACATATCTTCATGGATATGATACTCAGTCTGCAACTGAAGAAAACATGAAATATATGTATCTTACTACTTATGCATCAGGAATAAGCTCTATATTAGAAAAACTATCAAAGTTTTCTTTGAGATTACAATACACATATATAAATGTAATTGAGTCATATATGGTAGTTAAAAAAGATCCTTAGATATTAACTCTAATGATGTGAAAAATTATTGAAAATTCACATTGATATACATTGAAAGGCCAGAGGATCCTCGAAACTAATAAAATTTCATGTAAGACTTGTTCTTGAGAAATTGATCACGAGACCATTACCAGCTAAAATTAAAACTGAATTACCTACATTTTTGAACGTATTTAAAGTGATATATGTGAGCCTATTCACCCACTATGTGAACTATTTTGATACTTTATGGTATTGATAGATGTCTCTAGCAGATATTTATCTATCATCTACTCGCAATACAACATTTGCAAGATTTCTTACTTAAATAATTAGATTATGAGCATAATTTTCTAATTATACAATCAAAAAAGTTAGACTTGATAATGCTAGTGAGTTTACGTCTCAAGCTTCCAATGATTATTGTATGTCAATTGGGATTACTGTTGAATATCATATTGTTCATGCATATACACAAAATGGTTTTGATTCACTAATTAAGCGCCTCCAGCTTATTACTAGACTATTAATAATGAGAACAAAACTTCATATTCCTGTGTTATGTAATGAAATTTTACATATTGCGGCATTAATTCGCATCAGATCAAGTGCATATCATAAATACATTTCATTACAACTGATATTTGGTTAAGAATCAAATATTTTCCATCTAAAATGTTTTGGTTGTGAGGTATATATACCAATTGCTTCACTACAAAGTACAAAGACAGATCCTCAAAGAAGATAAATATATATCAGATATGAATCTCCTTTTATCATAAGGTATCTTGAAACTCAAATCGGTGATATTTTTATGACCTGTTTTGTCGATTGTCATTTCAATAAGATAATTTTTTCAGTATTAGGGGTGAAAAGGAACAGTTGAAAAAGAAGATTACATGGAGTGAACCATCTTTATTGCATCTTGATCCTCACACAAAACAATATAAGTAAGAATGTAAAAGATCATATATTTATAAGAAATAGCAAATTAATTGTTAAACTCATTCACTTATATAAAAAGAGTAACTAAATAATACATACTAGCTGCAAATGCTCCTGCTCAGATTGAAATCCCAAAAAAATAATCCAAAAATGAAGTCACTGATGAGTCTAAGACACATCTAAAGTATGGTAGACCAATCAGTTCCAAGGATAAAAATTCTCAAAAAAGAAAGAGAGTGGATAAGCATGACGATCCCAATATACAAAAATATTCCAAAAGATACATAAAATAAAACAAATAAAGAGACAGAAAACCCTGAAGGTATAGAAATTATGAAATCTCATTGTTTATATTAATACAGGAGAATTATGGAATCATAGTAATGTGGAAAAAATTTGATAAAATATTTTTTCTATTTCATAGCATGTAATATATAACGAAAGCGAGGATTCTGAACCAAGATCGGTTGCTGAATGTCAAAATAGATACAATTAGCGTAAATGTAAAGACGGTATACAGACCGAATTGGACTCATTCAATAAGTGTAAAGTATTTGGAACTATTGTCCTCATGCTTGAAGTCGTGAGACCTATGGGATCTAAATAAGTTCTTGTATGAAAATGCAATGAGAAAAATGAGATTGTATGATAAAAACTCAACTTGTTGCACAAGATTTTTAAAAAGCCCTAAAATTGATTATGAAAAACACATTTTTCAATAATAGATGCAATTACGTGTAGATTTTTAATCAGCCTAGCAATTTCTGAAATTTTAAAAATGTGCCTTATGGATATTGTTACAGCTTACTTATACGGATCACTTGATAATGATATTTATATAAAAATCTCTAAAGGATTTAAATGCCTGAACCATCAAGTTCAAAACTCAAAAAGTTATATTCGACTAATTTACAAAGATCGTTATATGAGTTAAAGCAAACAGGACGAATGTGAGCTTAAGTGAGTATTTGTTAAAGAAAGAATATGTGAACAAATTTATATGCCCATGTATTTTATTAAGAAAACAACGTTCGGATTTATCATTGTTGATGATTTAAACATCATTGGGACTCATAAAAAAATTCTAGAAGCAATGATATACTAAAAGAATGAATTTAAAATGAAAGATCTTGGAGAAACCAACTATAGTATTGGTTTACAAATTGAGCACCATTAAAGTAGAATATTTTTGTATCAATCAAACTATACTGATAAGGTCTTGAAACATTTTAACATGAAAAAAGCAAATCCTTTAAATACCCCAATAGTTTTTATATCAATAAATGTGAAAAAGATCCATTTTGCCCTCACAAAAATGATGAAGAGGTTCTTAATCCTGAAGTATCATACCTAAGTGCAATTGGAGCTTTTATGTATCTTGCTAATTTGTACCCGGTCAGATATAACATTTGCTACTAATCTGTTAGAAAATTTTAGCCCATCTCTTACATAGAGATATTGGAGCAGAATTAAGCATGTATTTTGTTATCTTAAAAGAATATTGATTTGGATTTGTTTTATCCCAAATGATCAAATAAGAAATAATCAGTTATGCAGATACAAGTTACCTATCAGATTCACATAAAGTCAGATCTCAAACATGTTGGCCAAAGGCCTATCACCCTAGTTTTGATGATGATCAACTCATGAAGTTATGTTTACTAATGATCTTGTGTTTAATTAGTGACAGATTCATTATCAAGATCTTAGTAGGTGCATAGCTCAACAAAGGATAAAATGTCAAGATTTGGAGCTAGCACGGTGTGATCCAAGGAGCTTTTGGATCAAGCTTGGACCAAGTCAAGAAGATGAGAAGCTTTCAAGTGAAGACTTTAAGAGGATGAATACTTGTGTCTAGGTATAAGATTTTGTTTTTGTTTTATATAAAATGTAAAGGATAGAGTAGTTGGTGGATTGCTCAAGTATACCATGCACACACACTCTTGATAGTTTTGTTTTACAAAAGATTTTCTAGTTTAGAAAATACATGTTTAGATTTTGATTTTCATGATTACATATCTTTTGACCAAAATCAAGTTTAGAGCTTAATATCAAAAACATAGATATTTCATCTTGATTGTGTAGTGGATCATATCCATACACACTATGCTTTAAAAGTATATCTTGTTTTTGTATTTGATGAAGATTTGGAAAACATGTTTTGGAAAAATATTGTTTTGGAAATACAGTTTTTATCATGAGCCAAATATTTTCAAGTTACAAAAATAATCCAATCTTTTATAACATGCCTTGATTTTGTGCAAGCATGTTTGTATATCAAAGTATATTATTAAAACTATTTTTGTAGATTTTTAAGTATTTTATGGGATTTTATTTAAGCCAAAAAGACAAACTTTTTAATCCCAGAAAACTGTTTCAGGCTTCGTATAAGTCGACTTGCTTCCTTTATAGTCGACTAATACTGGAGTCGGCCGACCGGACCGGTTGACTGACGTGCACAGATGTGCACGCCTTTGTGCACTGGAGGACGGCCGACCGTAAGGGTCGACCGCTCCAGAGAGCTCTGCTCTCTGGAAAGTTCGGCCAACCGTACGGGTCGACCGACAGAGAGTTAGACTCTCAACTCCAGTGGGTCGGTCGACCCAGGCGGTCGACCATGGCTCCAACGGTCTGATTTCTGACCGTTGGCGGTCGACCGCACGGGTCGACCGGCAGCTCTGACAGACCCCAACGGCTATATTTTTCTGGCCTATAAATTTGGGGGTTTGGTCATTGTTTTGAGCTAAGATTTTAGGAGAGCTTTGAGCCAGTTTTTTCCACTCCATTAAAAGAGTTTTCTCCACATATTTGAGAGCAAATACTTCCAATCTAAAGGGAAGAATTTATCAAGAGTGTAAAAGAGATTTCTTGAGTTTTTCACCAAAGTTTCAATCCTTGCTTTTCTCACACAAACACTTGAGCAACCATTGTCTATTCATCTTATAGGAGTGTTGTAGTGAGAGCTTTCATTGGTGATCAAAGTGTTGGATCACCAAGATTTCATTCTTGTACTTTGAGGAGACGGGCAAGTGTGCTCGTGGTGGTTTGGAGTTCGGTTGTGAACTCTTTGGTTCGAGGTGCGGCCTCGGCGAGCTAGTGAGCTTGCGTGTGTACGGGACTAGGGAGTCCGAGGGCTTGTAGGTGTTGCGGCACCGAGGAGAGATCCATTGGGATCTTGCATAGTGAAAATCCTTCGTGTGTCGAAGGCGGGGATGTAGAGCAAGTGTGCTCGAACCTCGAAACATACCCTTGTGTTTGCGATTGCTCACTCTCTTTCTCTTTGTCTCTTTTATATCTTGCATACTTTTATTGTGCTCATCTTTATATGCTAGATATTCATTTGTGCTCATATTGATATACTTGCTTGGGTTTGTTTGCTAACACTTGTATTCAACCAAGAGAGCCAACGCGGCACCTCAACCCATTCAAGGGGAATCTAGAGGAGTTTGTCCAGAGCCCTTCACGGGGAATTCGGCAACACTCTTTGGTTATACGTAGTGTTTAGTGTAAAAGTTTTAATTAGGTCATAATTATTTTTAGCTTCCGCATTATTTGCATCATTAGGCATTTAGTGACCATTAGATTAGCCATCACCTATTCACCCCCCTCTAGGTGAACCTTCAATTGGTATCAGAGCTTGGTACTCTGATTTGGTCTAACAACCTAGAGTAAAAGATCCTCTTTTAGGCTAATCACTATTTTTGTACACACACCATGGACTTCATGTCACCACCCATGTTTGACATTCTTAACATCCATATATGGAAGGTGAAGATGTCCTTGTACCTCAAAGCCCTAGGTTTTCATGTATATCTTGCCACTACTAATAATGCATATTGTATAGATGGTAAGAATTTTGAGGCTAATACAAAAGCCTTTAATGCTTTAAAGTCTACCCTAGATGATGTTTATTTATCTAGAGTTTCTAACTTTGATTCGGCTTTTGTAGTATGGAATACCCTCATCTCCCTTGGCGAAAAAGATCAATACTATGCGGGGAGCGATTCGGACGTTGGAAGCGACACCTCCAACGTGTGCTATATGGTCCAAGGGGATAACCCCCTTGAGGTAACTTCCGAATCCGAGGATGAGGATAATAACATGTCATATGAAGAGCTTTCTACATTTTGTCAATTATTGCTTGAAAAATATGACATGATTAAGAAAGATAATAAAATTTGAAAAAGAAACTTGATTGCATGCATGTAGAACATGATACATTTAGAAGTAACATTGCATGTTTAGAAAAAGAAAATAAAGATTTGAAAAATGAAAATGTTTCCCTTATGTCTAAATTAAATGATCTTTGTGAAGGGAACACGATTTTGAAAGATAAAATTATTTTGGTGGAAACTCAAAAGGAAATTATTTTTCAAGAAAACAACTCTTTGAAAAAGAAAATTTTTTAAAAAGAAAGAAAAAGAAAAAGTTTTTAAAAAGAAGAAAAATGACTCTTTATCTCACATGTCTTTACATGCCACCATTGATGATAGTGAGATTAAGAATTTGAAAAATAAAATGGATTATTTGAGTTCAACTTTGAACTCTTGTGCATTAACCATACTAGGTTGGAGTCCTTGTTTGCAAAGAAACAAACTCCTCATGTTCATGCACATCACTCTCATCATGCATTTGCTTATGTTGCACGCCACGATCACAATCACACTCATAAGCATACTAAGGTGTACAAGTGTACACATTGTGGCCGCAAAGGCCATTTAGTAAAATTTTGTTTTGATAAGTTGCATGTTTTAAATTTTGCTAATAAAAATGTTTGGGTTCCTTACAAGACTAACCCCCAAGGACCCAAGAAAATATGGGTACCAAAACCCCCACCATTTGCTTTTGATGTAGGTGAGGGCTCTCACAAAACGTGAGAGGATCGGTGCCTTGGTAGTGGATGCACTTGGACATGATGGACATACTTTTGGGATGCATCACTATTAAGGAGCTTTGGTGGAAAGACCACCATTTTTGGAGCTTTGGAGTTGGTATCAATCTCTAAACTCCTACTTTTTATGTTCATGCTTGTTCATTTATAATATTCATAGCATGTTCATGTTTTATGATTTGTATGCTTCATGTGGTATTTACATGCTTAGATGTAGAATGTGTCAAACTTGCATTTATACATATATGAATAGTGAACTACAATTGACTCATATATATTTGAATTTCATGCTCATTTGTATCCACTATATGCATATGTATAGACTAGTTTTGATGATTCTCTTTTATTGCCTATTTTATGCTTTACTTCATGTATATGTATTTTTAATTCAAATCTAATAAATATACATGTATACCCGTGAGTCTCTTGCCTTCATGCAAACATCATTAATAGACTCTTTTAGATTTGGGATATGTATGTGTATTGTTAGGATTGGATAAATCATACATATACCTTGAAGTTTATTTTAAGATGAAAAATAAAAAAAAAAATTTCATGATTTATTTTTAATTAAAAAAAATTTTCATGTCTTGTCTAAAAATGAGATTCATGTTTGATTGAGCTTCAATGTCTATTTTCATGAAAATGCTATTTACATAACCTTTGAACACTCATCTTTTACTTTTCAAGATAATTTTGAGCTTTATGGACTATGAGTGATTGAACTTTGATGTATTTAGTATGATTCATGAAATACATATGCTTTGATTTCATGTTTTTGAAGGATCTTTAACTAGTTTTTTAAAAATTATTTTAACTAGTTAATTGTTCTTCATTTGGTAGAGTTTTTCAAACAAAGCTTATTTTTCAAATCTATTTTTGAAAACCCCTACCATCGATGGGAGGTTGGATGGGAGATCATGTTCATGAATGCTTTAAAATGAAAATCATTTAAACTTGAACCATGATTGGGTGGTAGTTATATGAGTTATACACTTGATCTTATTGTTATTTCAATTGGTATCATTGAATCGTTTCAATTGGTATCAATATGAACTTATTTTGTATATACTCATATTTTGTTTCTTATATATGTATGTATCAATTTCACTTAGTATACTCATTTTTCCTACATATATATGATTTTCATGTGCTTAACTTACAATTGGCTCACATTTTTTTAAAAGCACAAAGTTTATGATGAAAAATAAAAATTTTTGATCATTATGTTTACCATTGATATCAAAATGCTTCAACTTCATATTTGTTAATTTCAATTGGTATCAATATGTTTTATAATAATGATTATTTTCAATTAGGTATCTTAAAATTTGATTATTTTACAAGAGCTCTGATACCTTTAAAATTTTTGTTTAAGAAAAATTAAAAAAAAAATTGTTTTGGTATGTATTTCCTATATGCAAGGAGAGCTTAACATCTCTTCTACATATAGATTCATGTTGAGTATATTATAAATTGAGGAGCTTGACAACTCTTCTTTATATGATATACGTGTGTAGGGGGAGCTTCACATCTCCTCTTATGCATTACATAATATGTTATGTGAGTTAGGGCTTGTCATCCCTTCTTCATGTAATGCATATGTGTAGGGAAGCTCACTTAGCGTCTTCCTCTTCATGAATGTATATCGCATATAAATCTTTATTGATTGATTTGTTTAACCCCTTCTTGATTTTTTGTTTTTGACAAAAAGGGGAGAAAAATTTGTTTGATTTCATTTTACTTTGAACCCTTTGTTGATGATTGACAAAAAGGGGGAGAATTATTTGAGTTTATATGCATGTTTTCATTACTTAAGGGGGAGAAGTATTTGTCTTCCTTGTTATTTATGCATATAAGTTTTGTTTTGCAAATAAGAGAAAAAGATTTATTTTGTTTTATCTCCATTCATTTGCATACATGTTTATGAGCTTTATTGCATATATTTATTATTTATGTCTATGCATGAGTTAAGGGGGAGCTTCTTTGAAGCTTTACTTTAATCCATGCATATATAACTTCATGAGTTTTGTCATCATCAAAAAGGGGGAGATTGTTGGCCCAAAAGCCTATCACCCTAGTTTTGATGATGATCAACTCATGAAGTTATGTTTACTAATGATCTTGTATTTAATTAGTGACAGATTCATTATCAAGATCTTAGTAGGTGCATAGCTCAACAAAGGATAAAATGTCAAGATTTGGAGCTAGCACGGTGTGATCCAAGGAGCTTTTGGATCAAGCTTGGACCAAGTTAAGAAGATGAGAAGCTTTCAAGTGAAGACTTCAAGAGGATGAAGACTTGTGTCTAGGTATAAGATTTTGTTTTTGTTTTAGATAAAATCTAAAGGATAGAGTAGTTGGTGGATTGCTCAAGTATACCATGCACACACACTCTTGATAGTTTTGTTTTACAAAAGATTTTCTAGTTTAGAAAATACATGTTTAGATTTGGTTTTCATGATTACATATCTTTTGACCAAAATCAAGTTTAGAGCTTAATGTCAAAAATATAGATATTTCATCTTGATTGTGTAGTAGATCATATCCATACACACTATGCTTTAAAAGTATATCTTGTTTTTGTATTTGATGAAGATTTGGAAAAACATGTTTTGGAAAAATATTGTTTTGGAAATACAGTTTTTATCATGAGCCAAATATTTTCAAGTTACAAAAATAATCCAATCTTTTATAACATGCCTTGATTTTGTGCAAGCATGTTTGTATATCAAAGTATATTGGTAAAACTATTTTGTAGATTTTTAAGTATTTTATGGGATTTTATTTAAGCCAAAAAGACAAACTTTTTAATCCCAGAAAACTGTTTCAGGCTTCGTATAAGTCGACTTGCTTCCTTTATAGTCGACTAATACTGGAGTCGGCCGACCAGACCGGTCGACCGACGTGCACAGATGTGCACGTCTTTGTGCACTGGAGGATGGCCGACCGTAAGGGTCGACCGCTCCAGAGAGCTCTGCTCTCTGGAAAGTTCGGCCGACCGTACGGGTCGACCGACAGAGAGTTAGACTCTCAACTCCAGTGGGTCGGTCGACCCAAGCGGTCGACCGTGGCTCCAACGGTCTGATTTCTGACCGTTGGCGGTCGACCGCACGGGTCGACCGGCAGCTCTGACAGACCCCAACGGCTATATTTTTCTGGCCTATAAATTTGGGGGTTTGGTCATTGTTTTGAGCTAAGATTTTAGGAGAGCTTTGAGCCAGTTTTTTCCACTCCATTAAAAGAGTTTTCTCCACATATTTGAGAGCAAATACTTCCAATCTAAAGGGAAGAATTTATCAAGAGTGTAAAAGAGATTTCTTGAGTTTTTCACCAAAGTTTCAATCCTTACTTTTCTCACACAAACACTTGAGCAACCATTGTCTATTCATCTTATAGGAGTGTTGTAGTGAGAGCTTTCATTGGTGATCAAAGTGTTGGATCACCAAGATTTCATTCTTGTACTTTGAGGAGACGGGCAAGTGTGCTCGTGGTGGTTTGGAGTTCGGTTGTGAACTCTTTGGTTCGAGGTGCGGCCTCGGCGAGCTAGTGAGCTTGCGTGTGTACGGGAATAGGGAGTCCGAGGGCTTGTAGGTGTTGCGGCACCGAGGAGAGATCCATTGGGATCTTGCATAGTGGAAATCCTTCGTGTGTCGAAGACGGGGATGTAGAGCAAGTGTGCTCGAACCTCGAAACATACACTTGTGTTTGCGATTGCTCACTCTCTCTCTTTGTCTCTTTTATATCTTGCATACTTTTATTGTGCTCATCTTTATATGCTAGATATTCATTTGTGCTCATATTGATATACTTGCTTGGGTTTGTTTGCTAACACTTGTATTCAACTAAGAGAGCCAACGCGGCACCTCAACCCATTCAAGGGGAATCTAGAGGAGTTTGTCCAGAGCCCTTCACGGGGAATTCGGCAACACTCTTTGGTTATACGTGGTGTTTTGTGTAAAAGTTTTAATTAGGTCATAATTGTTTTTAGCTTCCGCATTATTTGCATCATTAGGCATTTAGTGACTATTAGATTAGCCATCACCTATTCACCCCCCCTCTCTAGGTGAACCTTCAAAACAGGATATGTGTTTACATGTGGAGGTACGGTGATCTCTTTTGTGTTCACAAAACTAGACTCTTGTTGCCACTTCTTCGAATCATACTGAAGTCCTATCACTCGATGAAGCAAGTCAAGAATGTGTATGGCTGAGGTCTATGACTCAACACATCCAAGCAATTTGTGGATAACAGTCGATAAAAATCCAACATACTGTTTGAAAACAACACAGCATGTGTCGCTCAAATGAAAGAATGATACATCAAAAGCGATTGAACTAAACACATACCCTCAAAGTTCTTCTCATCCATCCAAGAGCTTGAAAAGGACAAGGGAATTAATATTTAATATATTCAATCAGGTGATGATGTTGCAGATCTCTTCACAAAGGCCTACCTACTACCAACTTTCAGAAAGCTTATTTTTGATATCGGGATGCGTCGCCTGCAAGATGTATAAAGAAGAACTATTCATGTTAACTTAAAGGGGAGCTTATGTGGCTGTATTCTTTTTTCCTTACTATGGTTTTGTCCTATTGGGTTTTCCTGATAAAATTTTTAATGAGACGATATAGAACACGTATAGAAGAATGATGTACTCTTGTTTCTTTCGCTGTGATTTTATTCCACTAAGTTTTCTCAGGGCCGGTCCTACCACTAGATAGTTGAGGCAACTGTTTAGGGTCTCACCTAGTGGAGGGCTCAATTTACCAATAAGATACCACATATCTAAAAGAAAAATAATGTATAAAACTAATCTCGTTACTCCTCTAATTGCATGCCAGTGTGGCATAACGATTTGAGCACTTGAACTTGGTGTTGAGAATCTCGGGTTTGATTCCCAGTGTACATTTATTCTCTTTTTTTGTTTAAAGCATTTATGGGCCAGGTCGCCAAGGGAGAGCTTTTCATCTTCTCTTTTTAACTCTAAACGTTAAAAAAAGAGAAGAACTTGTTACTCTTTGAAGATAAAAAGACAAAAGTATAATCTCTTTTTATTTCATTCTACATCTCTCTACTCCCTTACCCTCCCAATTTCTTTTAAACTATTTGTTTTCCTTTAAATCAGATCCTCCAAGTGATCTTATCTGCAAGTCTTACCTCTTAGCGTTTTGCAAGTCTCAGTCTTTAAGGTGATCCACATCTATTTTTATTTTGTTTTTGTTTTTTCAATAACCCACGATTCTGAAAGTTTCTGAATTGCTTGGTCGTTTTTTCAATAACTCGTTCTGAATCTGTTACATTGTTGTTCATTGAACATTAGAAGTTAAGCATATAGACAAATTAAGTTGTTTATCATCTCTAAATTTTTATTGTTGATTTCTCAAGAAATAGTTGTTGATTTCTTATGTCTGTATCTTACAAGTTATGATTACAGCAGGCTTCCGCTTATTGGGTCGGGTTAAGCCTGAGATTTCATTATTCTATAAGGTTCTATTATTCGCTAAGATTTTAATTTTTAATATATTAGTTAGCTCCTGTCAAATGTCCAAGGGTGTTAATGACTTGTCGAAATTTGAATCTGCATTTCAAAAGCGTCAAAAAAAGAAAAAGTTAGGTGAGTTGATTCAGTCTCAAAAGGGAGCTATGGATAGATTTATTATTAATAATAAAGTAAATAAAATATAGTTTTGATGAAAATATAGTAACTAACCAAAAATAATAATTTAATTGAGTCAGGACATAATGAAATAACAAATTAAAGTGATGAAGATGAACAATTTTGTGATGACCTCCTAACATAGAAACTATTAAAAGTAATAATAACTCAATAGAAAACTTGTATGATTCATGACTCTAGGATAAAATTAATTCAAAAGTAATAAATTTATTAGTAGAATAAGGTTCGATTAGAGAGAAAATTTTAAAATTTCTCGTTGGTGAAAATGGAAGAAAACTTTTTGTTAACTATTATACTAGGATAATTTAAAACTATGAAAAATATGATAAAAAATAGTTGGTATATTCAAAAGAGTTCGATAACGTATTTTGCTTTTGTTGTAAGAAGTTTTATCAAAAATCTTACAAAAATCAAATAAGTACGGAATAGCGTAGAGATTGAAAAAATATTGATTCTAAGTTTATAAGTCATGAAATACCAAATGAGCATATTACTAATATGGATCATTAGACTGATTTACAAACAAGATTATTAAAAACAAAACAATTGATGACAAAATTTAGGAACAAATTAAAAAAGAAAAAGAGTATTGAAAAAATGTGTTACTAAGAATTTGTTGTTTTTAACTCTTTTCAAAAGCATTATAACATTCCGAGAAAACAATGAAAAGATATATCAAAATAATAATGAAATTTTTTAAGTTTAATTGAAATGATTGTTAAATTTGATCTAGTAATGCGAGAACATATTCATCATATCAAAGACAGTAAAATCTCTAAGCATTATTTTGATCACTAATATAAAATGAATCGATATAATTGTTGCCTAATTAAACAAAAACACAATTATTTTAAAAATTAAGAAAACAAAGTATTATTTAGTTATACTTGATTGCACTCCAGATATAAGCCATAATGAACAAATGACTCTTAGAATAAAGTGCATAAATATTTCAGTTACTTCGATAAAAAAGGGAATATTTTTGAGTTTATAAAAGTACATGATACATCAGGAAATAGACTTATAGATGTGTTGGAAAAACGTAAGCTTGATATTAATGATATTCGAAACCAAGTACATGACAATGGGTCGAATATGAAAGATAACAACAAAATATACAAAAAATTGTTAGATCTAAATTATAGTGCATTTTATACACCTTGTGGATGTCATAATCCGAACCTAGTAATTTTTGACAAGGCAAACTCTTGTTCTAAAACTGTCATTTTTTGGTATAGTGCAATGTATATGCACATTATTTTCTTCTTCAACCAAATGATGAAATATCTTATTACATCATGTGCTTTTTTAACTGTTAAGTCGTTATCATAGACACCGTGAGAGAGTCGCGTTGAAAGTATTAAAGCAATAAGATACCAAGCTCCACAAATTAGAAATGCTTTAATTTTAATTAGCTAGACTAGTGAAGATTTTAAAACTAAGAATGAAGCTAAATCTTTAGCAACATATGATATAGAAAATTATGAATTTTTATTGGGTATGATAATTTGGTATGATATTTTATTTTTTGTAAATTTAATTAGTAAGAATTTATATCTAAAGATATGCCAATGGATGTTGCTATAGATTAATTAAATAATTTGCTCACAATTTTTAAAAAGTATACAAAAGATGATTTCAATAGGCTATAATTGTGTCTAAAGAGCAGTGGAGATGGAAATAGAACCTATTTTTCGTTATAACCAGATAATTCATAGAAATAAAAAGTTTGATGAGAATGATGATAACGAGCTAACTCAATCACCGAAAGAGTCGTTAGAACTATGTGTTGGAAATAATTCAACATGTGTGGGCTCATATATGTGAATTTAATGTGTATATCTATCTTAAAGTATAGTCCAAATTAATTGTGATCTAATAAAGTTAAATATGGAACTAATGGATATTAAATTATCATGGATTTAATATGTAGAGATAATTATGTAATTTCTAATTTGTTGAAGGGCCAAATTTGAAAACGGAATAACTCTTGTTATTATTTAAGGGATAAGGTCTCCAAAGGAACGTATCATCTTCTTCTCTAAAAAATCTCTTCAAGCAAAAAAAACTCTTGAAGAATACGAATCTTTAGGAAGGCCTTCTCCATCCCAACAATTCAAGAAATTCAGTCATAGATCAAGGTATGCTTTCGCCTTTACTATTTTATATTCTCATATCTTTGAATCTTCATGGAGATTAGATCTATTTTCTAGGGTTTGATCTATGTTATAGATAAAGAAATGATCTTTGATCTTGTTTATTCTAAAGATAATATTGTAGATCAAAACATTTTATTGTTTAATTCAAATTTCATCAATTGGTATCAGAGCCACTCCATTGAGGATTCCTAGATTTGGGAATTAAATTCAAAAAAATTGGGATTTTTATTGATACTTCCATGAGATTGGAATATATAATTTAGATCTTATGAATCATATTACATGATTACTTTGAATTTGGAAAAACTTTTCTTTTCTTCAGATTTTATGGATCTAAAATCTCAAATCTGAATTCATTTTAATAAAACAAAAAAATTATTTCAAATCTATTTTTCAGATTTAAATATATATATATATATATATATATATTATAAGCTAAGGCAGGCGCGGTAAGACCGGCCGCACCCAGGCAGATCAGGCGCGGCAAGACTGGCTGCGCATGGCCGCGCCCTGGCAGGCGTGGCCAAGCGCTGCTGTGCCCAAGCGGGTCGCGCCCCCGCGGCGGGTGCGCCTGCACATCAAGGAATTCTTGGCCCCCTTTTTGGGCAACTTTGGGACTTTTTTTTAAAAATTTAAAAAATTTTAGGTTCATTCAGCAAATTATTAAGATTGTCTAACATTTAATAAAACTAATTGAAACAAGATGTCACCAAAGTGACCTCTCTTGTGTAGATTGACTTCTTGAGAATGTTGAAATGTTTGTGTGTGTGTGTGTGTGTGTGTGAATTCATGTGAGTATTGACCGGCCCAAAAGAAGGATAATATTTGGATGAATTACATATACACTTGTGGTGATAAATGTGTGACAATTATAAGATTTCCATGTGAATAATAATTTAATCTAAAGATAAATTTATTATTTGACAGTATTTATTATCAGTATTTGATTATTACACCAAGAGTATCACTTACAAGTTAATATTACTGTCCGAAAACTTGATATTAATGTTATGCTAGGTATCTTAAGATGTATTCCATAATTATTTAAATTTAAAAGTCATTTATTTGATTATGATATGAACAAGCATGCTTATTTAATTTATTCTCAGTATAACTATTGTATATGCTGCTACTATATCTGTAAAAAAACAAATAGTATTCTCATGCTCAATGGGACAAACTTCAAGGAATGGAAAGAGAATATTCTAATCATTCTCGGCTGCATGGATCTAGATCTTGCACTAAGAATAGAGCAACCTGCTCTTCTTACAGCTAAAAGTTCTTCTGATAATAAGAAGAACTTTGAGAAGTTGGAACGCTCGAATCGCCTGAGTCTAATGATCATAAAGCGCGACATTCCGAAAGCTTTTCGAGATTCAATATATGATGAGATAACTTTGGCTAAAGATTTTATTGCCGAGATTGAGAAATATTTTGCAAAGAATGATAAGACAAAAACAAGCACGCTTTTAGCTAACTTGATTTATATGAAGTACAAGGGTAAGGGAAATATAAGGGAGTACATCATGCAGATGTCTCATATTATTTCCAAGCTTAAGGCACTAAATCTCGAGTTGTCTGAGGACTTGCTCATGTATTTGGTATTGATTTCGCTTTCTGCACACTTCAGTCAATTTAAGGTCAGTTATAACTGTCAGGAAGAGATATGGACTCTGAATGAGCTTATTTCATATAATGTGCAAGAAAAAGAAAGGCTTAAGCATGAGAAATCCGAAAGTACTCATCTTGTCAGTACCTTAAAGAATAAGGACAAGAAAAGAAAGAAAGATGAAGCTGCTAAGGGTTCAGATCAAAAGAAACTAAGGAAAGTGAAGATTGTTTCTTTTGTAAGAAATCTGGATACATAAAAAAAGAATGTACAAAATATCATGCTTGGCGTGCTAAGAAAGGTATGTTCTTTACTTTAGTCTGTTCTGAGGTTAATTTAGCTTCAATACCTGAAATACTTGGTGGTTAGACTCTGGTGTTACTACTCACATAAGTGTTTCTATGCAGGGTTGTCTGAACTATCAAGGGGTTAAGTGATGGTGAATGATACATCTTTGTAAGCGATGAAAAGTCAGTAAAGTTGAGGCAATAAGGCATTTTAGGTTGTTATTAGGAATTGGTCTTTATTTGGACTTGAAAGAAACTTTTATTGTACCGTCAATTAGACAAAATTTGATTTCTGTTTTTGTATTGGACAAATTTGATTACCATTGTTTTTTTGAAAACAATCAGTTTAATCTTTCATTTAATTCAAATATTGTGTACTGGTTCACTGAGTATTTATGACAACCTTTATTTTATTGACACGATTGCATCATGTACATATGGATTCACGTGGTACAAAACGTAAGCTAAATAAAGAAAATTCAGTAAGATTATGGCACAACCATTTGGGTCATATATCCAAATCTAGAATAGAATGACTTGTGACTGAAGGAATTTTGGATTCCCTTGATTTTTCATATTTAAATGTCTACGTTGAGTGTATCAAGAAAAAACAGACCAAACATAAGAGATTAGGTGCCAACAGATCTTCAGGCGTCTTAGAATTGATACATATGGATATCTGTGGACCATTCCATACGACTTCTTAGAATGGTCAATGATACTTTATATCATTCATAGACGATTACTCACACTATGGGTACTTATATCTCATTCACGAGAAATCAGAGTCTCTGGACATGTTTAAAATATTCAGAGCTGAAGTTGAAACTCAACTCAGTAAGAAAATTAAGTGTGTCAGATCTGACCGCGGTGGTGAGTACTACGGCAGATATGACGGTTCAAGAGAATAATGTCCAGGGCCATTTGCTGACTTCCTAGAGGAATGTGGAATCGTCCTACAGTACACCATGCTAGGCTCACCCAGCATGAATGATGTGATTGAAAGATGAGACAAGACTCTTAAGGATATGGTGAGGATTATGATTAGTCATTCTACCTTACCAGAATCACTCGGGGAGAAGCAATAATGACAACAGCTTATATCCCGAATAGAGTACCAACTAAAGCAGCTGTCAAAATACCTTATGAGCTTTGAACATGTCGAAAGCCTAGTCTAAAGTACTTTCACATTTGGGGATGTCCATCTGAGACTAGGCCTTATAGGACAAATGAAAAAATAATTGGACTCTAAAATAGTGAGCAGCTACTTTATTGGTTACTCTGAGCGATCTAGGGGTTACGAGTTTTATGATCCCACTATTAAGTCAATTTTTGAAATAAGAAATGCAACATTTTTTGAGGATATTGAGTTTGGGGGAAGAAATAAGGTTAGAGACATTTTCTTTAAGGAGGAATCGGTTTTGATCCCTACTATTGCTTTTGACAGTGTACATGCTTCTATACTTGTCATCGTTCGAGAAGAAGATATGGAATCTCAACAAGACAGTGTTGAACAACTCCCCACTCAAGCTGAGGTAATTGTTGCTGAAGAACAAACTCAGCAACCTCAAGAACAGATACCACTAAGGAGATCCACAAGATAGGAGAAATGCAATTCCAGATGACTATATAGTATTCCTCTAAGAATATGAGGACACTGATGATTGGTCGAAGGAGATCCAATCAACTTCCATCAAGCCATGCAGGATTCTAACTCTCAAAAATGGATAGATGCCATGAATGAAGAGTATAAGTTTATGCAAGACAATCAAGTTTGGGATCTTATCCCATTACCTGAAGGTAAGAAGCCCATTGGTTACAAATGGATATTTAAAACCAAAAGGGATTCAGAAGGTAATGTGGAGAGATACAAGGCTCGTCATGTAGCTAAAGGCTTTACTCAAAGAGAAGGCATTGATTTTACAGAGACTTTCTCTAATTTCATCGAAAGACTCTTTTAGAACAATTATGGCTCTTGTTGCAGATTTTGACCTTGAGTTACATCAGATAGATGTTAAGATAACTTTCCTCAATGGTGACATTGATGAAACTATATATATGGTGCAGCCAGAAAACTTTGTGTCTGGAGATCCAAAGAATATGGTTTGCAAATTAAAGAAATCAAACTATGAACCCAAGCAAGCTTCCCGTCAAAGGTACTACAAGTTTCATCAAGTAGTTGTCTCATTTGGTTTCGAGACAAATGTTGTTGAAGATTGTGTGTATCACAAGTTTAGCAGGAGTAAGTATATATTCCTGATTTTGTATGTTGATGACATACTCCTTGCTACCAATGATAAGGAAATTTTGCACGAAACTGAGAGATTTCTATCAAAGAAATTTGATATGAAAGATGTTGATTAGGCGTCTTTTATCTTTAGAATCCAGATATACCGAGATCGCTCTCGGGGCATTCTTGGATTGTCACAAAAAGCCTATATAGAAAAGGTGCTTGAAAGATATGATATGCAAGATTGTAAAACAGGAGACACCCCAGTCGCAAAAGGTGATAAATTCATTCTAAGTCAATGCCCTAAGAATGATATTGAAGTTAAAGAAATGCAGAAGACTTCCTATGCTTCAGCTGTAGAGAGTCTAATGTATGCTCAAGTTTGCACACGTCCAGACATAGCATTCATTGTTAGAATGCTAAGCAGATATTTAAGTAACCCTGGGATGGATCACTGGAGAGTAGCCAAAAGGGTCTTCAGATATTTACAGAGAACTAAGTATTACATGCTCACATACAAGATATCAAATCAGATTGAGATCATTGGGTATTCGGATTCTGACTTTACTAGATGTCAAGACAGTAGGAGATCCACATCAGACTACATTTATCTGTTGGCTGGAAGAGTTATTTCTTGGAAGAGTGCTAAGCAAATACTCATAACTTCCTCCACTATGGAAGCAGAATTTATAGCATGTTAAGAGACATCCAACCATAGATTATAGCTGCGAAATTTTGTTATCAGGCTGCACATTTTAAATGATATTGAAAGACCACTAAAGTTATATTGTGACAATAAATCAGCAATTATATATTCCAACAGTAACAGGAGCTCATCCAGGTCAAGATAAATTGACATAAAGTTCCTATTTATGAAGGAAAAGATACAGAGTGGACAGATTTCGATAGAGCACATTGGGACAAACTTTATGATTGTGAATCCGCTTACTAAAAGATTAACACTGAAGGTCTTTTATGAGCACACTACTTCTATAGGTGTTATATCACTTAAGGATATCATGGTTTAGTGGGAATTTGTATATATGTTTCATTGCTCTATTTTATATTTTGGATCATTTTGTGTATTTGGACATTTTCTGCAGAAATAAAATATTCAGTTTACACACTCTGTTTTATTTGTTAAAGTTTGATCTCAATAAAATTTAAGGGTGGACTAGTTGGAAATAGGCATGTTCAAATCACATGACATGTAATTTTCATGCTACACACCCATGATTGATTTATGTCATTTGGTTGCATTGGAATATGTGATTATTGGTGGGTTTAGTTACGCTAAATGTAACAAAAATTCCTTTAGTCATGTATTAGTATAGTCAATGGACGAGATTGTTAAGAATACCTGATTATATGATAGCAATATTTTGAGCTCATAAAGTGTACACATTTATAAAGTAACATATGTGGTCCAAGTGGGAGATTGTTGAAAATAATTCAACATGTGTGGGCTCATATGTGATTTAATATGTATGGCTATCTTAAAGTATAGTCCAAATTAATTGTGATCTAATAAAGTTAAATATTAGACTAATGGGTATTAAATTGTTATAGATTTAATGTGTAGAGATAATTATATAATTTCTAATTTGATGAAGGCTAAATTGAAAAAAAGAATAACTCTTGCTATTATTTAAGGGATCATTGTTCCCAAAGAAATGTATCATCTTCTTCTCTTTGAAATCCCTTCAAGCAGAGAGAAATCCTAAAAGAATACGGATCTTTTGGAAGGTCTTCTCTATCCCAACAATTCAAGAAATTCAGTCATGGATCAAGGTACGCTTTTTCTTTACTTTTTTATTTTCTCATATCTTTGAATTTTTATGGAGACTAGATCTATTTTCTAGGGTTTGGTCTATGCTATAGATAAAGATATGATATTTGATCTTGTTTATTTTAAAGATAATTATTGTAGGTCGAATTCTTTTATTGTTTAATTCAAATTTCATCACTATGTATTTTCTATATATAGTAGATCAAGCAAGTTCATCTATTAATAGTAGATTTAAACAATTTAGAAAATATGAAAAGATTTTTGGGTTCTTATTTAATTTTAAAAAATTGTTAGATAAGGATAATTTGAAAAAGTCTTGTCTTAGTTTTGAACTTGTTTTAAAAGATGGAGAATTTTCCGATATTGATGATAATGATTTAATTAAAAAATTTACGAGAAATTTTTGGAAAGAAAATAAAATCTTCAAGTGAAATATTAGATTATTTAAAAAGAATCGATACATTTGTATCTTATAGAAAATTATTAACCATTTCTATAACAGTTGCTTCAGTAGAAAGACGTTTTCGAAACTAAAATTAATAAAAACTTAATTAAGATCAACTATGTTGCAAGAAAGATAGTGGATTCGCGATACTATCTATTGAAAAAGAAATTTTAGAAAATATGAAGTGTCAAGACTTAATTAGTAATTTTGCATCTCAAAATGCAAGAAAAAATAATTTTAAATAATTTTATTTTAAAATTAAACTATAAATATTTATGTATCAAAGTAATTATTTTATAAATAGTATTTAAAAATAGTCAAAGAAATACTTTGTAAATCTTACTTTAATTATTTTTAAAAAAAATTTAGTATGCATGTGCATCGCTTATGGCATTACATTGTTGATCCCAAGCCCATATCAAAGATAAGGGTTTGAACAACAAATTTTAAGAAGAAGAAAAATAACAATATGAATAAATTTTTACGTAATATAATAAAGACGCTTGGTATACCAAATTAAGCTACTACTAGAAGGATCTTTTTCAAATTTTCGCCTAGGGCCTCATTATGTCTTGGAATGGCCCTGAGTTTTCCTAACAAGAATTTTAATGAGACATCATGAATGGTGAATATCCAAGGGAAGTGTTATGAAAGTCAATAATGCTTGCCCACATTAATACCAAATATTACTATGCATAATGACGTAAGCGATGATGTGAGCATGTAAATAATGACTACATAGTATCTCAGAATTTCATTATAAATAGATTCTTCCTGATTCATATTTATATACATCTGTAATCAATAAGTGTTTCTCTTTCTATTATTTCTCTCTAAAAATTCTCTCTTATTTTTTACAACAATATTATTATTATTAGGCACGGAGTCATTTTTCAGTCTAATAATAGTAGGGTGTTGCACAAAATTAGTAGTAGTGATTTGACAAAACATTGCCTCTCTGAAATTCAGAATTTAGGCATGGTTTGTAGTTCAAAATGAGTTTCTTGCACTGGACAATTTAGGCATAAGAAATACCACTGCCACAAATAATTGTGCCTTTTATAACAAACACAAGGAATAAACTCTTCACTTATTTGTTCAATGTCCAGCTATTAGTTCCATCTCGGACGTTGGTCAATATTGTTTCTTTTTTAAAGGCAAATCTAGTTATCTTAGGTCAGGGTGTACTTAGAGATCCCTTATTTAAGGGGTTTAAGAGGCTATTGGTCTCCAACTCTCTTAAATGCCCCCTCCAACCTTTTTTAAATATTTTATGTTTTGAATGATTTTTTTTCATTTATTTAATAAATTTGTAATAAGTAAATTTAATTAAATATTTTATGTATTAATTAATTATTAAATATTAAATTTGTATTGATTAATTATTAAATTTTAATAATAAAAAATTTCATGTATTAATCCAATATTTAATAATATATTAAATATTAATTAAATTAATTTGTATATTACTTTATATATTAATTAAAATTACTAAAACCTATTAAAAAACAAAAAGTTAAAATAGTGGGGTCCACGTGTTCAAGGGGCCGCCAAAGGACGTTTTGGTCTCCTCAAATTAAGGGATATTTGCTTAATCCTAAAATTACTTTTGTTCCTAATTTTTATCCTTTATTTTGTGAACTTTTGGGCAGGCCAATTTGTGTTGCCTCTTAAAAGGGAAGTGGGTGCCTCTTTGCCTCACCTACGCTCGCAAGGAAGGTTAGAGTTCCTGAGAATTTGCCTTCCTCTTCCCCAGCAGTTGTGCCCATGATCAGTTCTGGCATGGGACGTTCAACTCTTTCTGGTTATTTAAGACATCTTCATTCGTAGTGTCATTCTGGGGTTACAGACTTGGTGGTGTTTCTGAAGGCCTAATCTCCTTGCAAGAATTTAACATTGTGGTTTTGATGGATCTTGGTTATGTATAGTTTCTATATTGAAACTTGGTTATTTTGCTTTAGGGTTTTTTTTTTTTTTTTTTAAAATCCTCAAAAAATAATTAATTCTAAAAATCGATCTCCTCCCAGTTTAATTCCAAAAACCGGCATCTGACACCTATGTCAGTTCACCCCACTAGCGTGACACCCGCGCCCGTAAGGATCATTTTTGGTTTCGTTCTGGAGTTGCCAACCCCAGATGAACATACGTTTTTTTTACTACATATTTGTTCACCTAGGTTGGCAACCCAAACGAGCGAAATTTATCTTCTTTTTTTTTTTTCAAAATTTTGCTCGTCTGGGGTTGACAACCCCGGACAAGCAAAAAAATTTAAAAAAATAACCCCGGACAAGCCCAAAATTTTAAAAAAGGCTTTTTTTCATTTCCTTCTCTCTCTCCCCTCTCCTCCATCTCCCTCTCTCCTTTCTCCTCCTTTAAGGTACCTACCGGGGGCACGCTGCTGCCGACGAGACTGACAAGCATCCCTCGTCGCCACTAACTTCCTCGTCATCGCAGCAGCTGCAGCAATAGCCTCCAGCTGTTACTGTTCTCTATCGGCAGCCTCATCGGTGACGGTGTGCGGCCGATGTGTGCCTTAGAGGAGGAGAGAGGGAGAGAGGAAAATGAGAGAAAAATAATAACTTTGCTTGCCAGGGTTGGCAACCTTGGACAAAACAAAATTAAAAAAAAAAAAAAAAATTGGCCACGTTAGGGTTGACAACCCTGGACGAGGTCAAAATTCGGAAAAAAATAATATTGTTTCATCCGGGATACCAACCCCGAAAGAAGCAATACACAAGAAAAGAAATTTTGCTTCATCTAGCAAAAAGAATGACCCAACTAGCGTAACCGCTACGCTAACTGTGCGAACCGTGCCGCAGCCGAAGTGGCATGCCAGAGGTCAGTTTTTGAAATTAATTCAAAGGACGTCAATTTTTAGAATTAATTATTTTTTAGGAGTTTTTTTTTTTTTAAAAACCCTTTGTTTTAACATGTTTTTTTAGCTGCTTATTGTTTTGGAGCTCTCAAAGATGCTGATGGTTAGGTTTGTATTGAACTTTATATTATTATACAAATACATGCTATGTTGGAGAACCTTCAAAAAAAAAAAATTATTACCTTTCAAAAATTTACATGCGTGTATGATATCTTTAGTTTCTAATATAGAGAAATCCTCAAATTAATTTAGAAATTTCTATAAAATTGCAAGAATTGAGTACTATAAAAAAAAACATCCATGTAACTTGAAAAATATATAAAATAATATTCAATGTCACGCTTATTTAAATACAATTTTTTATGTTACACAAGTACACATGTACATATATTCTCAGTACATGTTTCCTAGTCAATAAGTTTATGAAATGCTTACATTTTCAAATTAATGCAAGGAATTTTTTTCACAAAGTTTTTTATATATAAGTTTTTTTCCTCAAAAACTTATTGCTTTATTTCAAGTGTAGCAAGTTTCTAAGTAATTTTTTAGAACTTCTCACACAAAAAACTAGTGTCATATGAGTTTTATTAGATGCAGAATCGATCTGATAACTAATCAAAATCACCGATCTAATTGGCCACGTCAGTGAATATCAGGTGGGAGGTTATCCGTTTAGTAGAATGTTCTTTAATTATAAAATCACTTTTCAATTACCTTCCTTAGTTAAACACCAATTAGACTAGTATTAGTCAGTCTCAATATACAGTAATATTTATGAGCATAAATATTTCCGTATAACTCATGTATAAAGATTGTTAGTTCACTTATACAGCAATTAGAGTGAGGTACGCATGTAGCGAATCTCCTTAAGACAATTGCGTCCCCTGCTTTGATGCTAATGGGTTACTAGATGTTGCTTTCCCAAGATACAACACTCCTTCACGGTATTTGGATAGTACTACCAAATCACTATACGATCGAACCATAGTTAATCAGTACCTTCACATGATTTCAAAGCAGCAGGATGAAGACAAATTTTAGGGAGAATATTTGCCTTAACACTTTGGAGAATTATTCACTGTAGAGAAAGGAGGGATTGAGAAGAATATTCTTCTTAGGAAGTCCCAGATTTAAACAACAATTCTATTTAAGAATTGGTTGAATTTTCTGAACTCTTCTTTCAGAACGAATCTCTTTTTCAGATTTTTATTCCAAAAATCTGAATTCAGAGGGAGAGGATAGCAGAGAATCTCTGTTTGTTCTCTGCTTTCTATGTGTATGTTTAATCCACAGAGAGGAGCGATATTTATAGCGCTCTTGGGAACCGTTTGGAGGGCATAATGGTCCAGGAACAGCTGCGATGGTTCCTATCTGCAATTGTTTCTTCCAATTGTTGTAGCGCGCAGACCCGCTGTAGCACCAAACCCATGTGGTCCGGTTCGACCCGCTGTAGCACCAAACCCGTGTGGCCCAGTTCAAAAAGAACCGGGTCGGGTTGGATTCGAGCCCATGCTAACGGACCAGTGCCCCGAGCCCTGGTCCCGACGCGAGCGTATGTGGGCATGATTTCCCCCCAATCGCGCAAAAACTCTAAGTACCCAAAGGGCACGCCCTTTGTTCCCATTTTTCTCTATTTATACACTTCAATTGTCCATCTCATACCCAATGTGAGACTAAATGCTTTTAACTACCTTTAGTCCCCTTTAACTTTTGAATTAGATAAACTTTAGACTAGAATATCTCATTCATTCTAAAATAAAATTAAATATGTAAATATATCATGTTCATCCCCAATGGAAGGAGAACACACTCTAACCATTATCCGGTTGATTCTATCAATGGATCTCGCCTTAATTCAGCTTAAAGATTCGCTGGTTAATTCTTCATTTTCCCAACAATCCCCCACAATGAATGGAGATTCAAGGAATTGACACACAAAGAGACTGACTCTATAGTGAAAGGTACTTTAGAAAAGAAACTGCATCCGGATAAGTAAACTAGGTTTTGAACCTTCTATAGTGAAACCTTTATCGGACTTACTGGCTAATCAGTAAACTAAGTCTTGAACTGTCAGCCGTTATTGTAAGCCAAGTCAACAAACTTCACACAGTAACTTTCCAAAATCAACTTTGGTTCTCGGTTGTGTCTATTTTGGCCCTAGACATTCTTAGTTTTAAAGAGTATCTTTAAGAAATAACAGCCTCCATAAAGATTCCCAAAGAGCCGATCTAACTGTATACTCACATAGGTGATCATCCTAGTAAAGTAGTCTACTTTACCCCACTTGTTTTAATAGTAAAATATAGGCATCATTAAAAGCGTTAAGTTTATCCTTAATCCACTTGTGGAAAGCACTTGGGTGCACCGTAGGAATAGGTTGGAGTCAAGCTCCTAGGTGCTTACTCGCAGAGTCAATCATAACTAGTTTTTCCTCTTGAACCTAGTCTGCGGATCTCCAGTCGCTAAGTGAGGTTTCCATTAAGCTGACTCGGTAATGTTAGGCTTTTAGACCCATTCCCCTTGATGCGCAGTTTATAAGCTCTCCACTTAAACCTTTAGTAAACGGGTCCGCTAAATTATCTTTTGATGATATAAAATCAATAGAGATAATTTCATTTGATAGCAACTGCTTAATGGTATTATGTCTACGACGAATAAGTCTAGACTTACCGTTATATATAAAATTTTGTGCCCTAGATATCGCTGCTTGTTTATCACAGTGAATGCATATGGCGGGCATTGGCTTTGGTCTTAATGGTATATCTTACAAAAATTATCGAAGTCATTCTGCTTCTTCTCCATCCTTGTCTAAGGCATTGAATTCTGATTCCATTGTAGAACGGGCAATACATGTTTGTTTGAAAGATTTCTAGGACACTGTTGAGCTTCCAAGAGTAAATATGTATCCACTAGTTGATTTTGATTCTTCAGAATCTGCAATCCAATTAACATCACTATATCTTTCAAGTACAGGTGGATATTGTCCATATCTCAAAGCATATTTCTTTGGTATGTGATACATAACCTAATATTCGTAGTAAAGCAGTCCAATGATCATCATTAGGGTTACTAGTGTATCTACTTAATTTGCTTACAGCCTAAGCAATATCGGATCTAGTGCAATTTATTAAATACATTAGACTTTCGATAATCTGAGAATACTCCAACTGTTGTACTCCAGTTCTTGTATTCTTGCGAAGGTAGATGTGCGGGAGA
This sequence comes from Agave tequilana, assembly GCA_038442645.1. NCBI lineage: Eukaryota > Viridiplantae > Streptophyta > Magnoliopsida > Asparagales > Asparagaceae > Agave > Agave tequilana. The sequence goes on from JAVJIF010005633.1 coordinate 228,689, forward strand.
AAAGGATTTGTATTCTCTTTTATCTCATGATCCTTGAATCTTTCTATCAACTTATCCACGTAGTGAGATTGAGATAGATTGATTCCATCTGGTGTTCTTGTGATTTTAATTTCTAAAATTATATCAGCAACCCCAGATCCTTCATACCAAAATTGTTGGATAGCATTCTTTTAGTGGACTTAATAACCTCAATATTAGTCCCAGTATCAGCATTTCATCTACATATAGACCAACAACGATACATACAACTCCAAATATTTTAGTGTAAACACACTTATCGCATTCATTGATAGTGAATTCATCTTTAATCATGACACTATCGAATTTCTCATGCCATTGTTTTGGAGCCTGCTTTAGACCGTGTAAGGATTTAATCATTTACATACTTTATATTTTTGACCTTTGACTATAAATCATTCAGGTTGCTCCATATATTTTTTTTATTTAATTCACCATTTAAGAATGCAGCCTTGACATCCATTTGATAGATATCTAAATTGTGCAATGCTACAATAGTAATTAATATCCGAATGGAAGTTATTCTTGTTACTAGTGAATAAGTATCAAAGTAGTCAAGTCCTTCCGTTAGTCGATAAACCTTGACTACTAATCTAACCTTGTACTTATCGATAGATCCATCGGGTTTAATTTCCTTTAGAAAATTCACTTACTCCCAATTGGTTTACTGTCAGGAGGTAAGTTTGCCAATTCCCAAGTATAATTGCTTAGGATGGGTTCTATTTCGCTATTTATAGCCTATTTTTACATTTGTACTTCTGGGGTAGACATACCCTCTTTAAATGTTTGAGTCTCACTTTTAATAGCATATGCTATGAAATCCGGACCAAAAGATTTTAAGATTCTTGATCTTTGACTTCTTCTTGGTTCAATTTCTGTATTAAGAATTGGTTCCTTGGGGGTTTGTCCCTGAATGCCATCTCGTGTGTTCTTTTCCCTGAAGTCTTATCTTCTTCCCGTTTGTATGAAAAGATGTCTTCAAAGAATACAACATCTCGAGTTCGATAATCATGTTTACATGAATATCTAGTATTTCTGATTTATATACCAGAAATCTATAGCACTGTTATTCAAGGTATAGCCTATGAATATGTAGTCCATTATTTTTGCTCCCAACTTAGTCTTTTTAGGCAGTGGTGCTAGTACCTTTGCAAGACACTCTCACATTTTGAGGTAATGGTAGGAAGGTGTCCTTCCATGCTATAACTCAAATGATATAAGATCAAGTTTCTGAAATCACCTAGAGGGGGATGAATAGGTGACTAGCTAATTAATGGTGAATTAATGCAGAAAAAACTATTTATGCAAACTAAAAATTCTTAAGCACAACACACCAAGTATAACCTAAGAGTGTAGCCGAATTCCCTGTGAAGGGCTCTGGACTAACTCCTCAAGATTCCTCTAGATAAGAGTTGAGGTGCCACTTTGGCTCTCTTGGTTGAATACAAGTGTGAACAAATAATCCCCAAGCATATAACAATTAAGCACAAGATATATCAAGCATATAAAGATAAAGGCAATATAAACATGCAAGATATAAAGACAAGTGAGAGATAGAGAGAGCAATCGCAAATACGGGAGATTTGTTTCGAGGTTCGAGCACTCTTGCTCTACGTCCTCGCCTTCAACACTATGAAGGATTTCCACTATAAAACTGATCCAACCGGAACACTCGGTGTCGTAACACCTACAAGCGAGTTCACACTAGAACTCCTCTGGACTCTCTAGTCCCTCTCTTGTTCCCGCAAGAACTACACACCGCAAGCACACAGCTTGCCGAGGCCGCACCTCAACACCGAGCTCTTACTAGAACTCGAAACACCGCGAACCCGCAAGTCCGCCTCCTCAAATACAAAGTATGAAAACTTTGATGATCACAACACTTTGATCACCTAAAACAACTCTCACAACAACTCTCCTATAGGATGGGATTTAGCAATGGAAAGCTCAAGTGTGTATGAGAAGAACTAGGATTGAATTTATGGTGGAAAACACAAGAAATCACTTTTGAAGACTCTTGATAAACTCTCCTTTTGATTTGGAAATATTGGCTCTAAAACATGTGGATAAAACCATTGATATAGGTAGGAAAAACTAGCCCAAAAACTCTCTTGAAATCTTGTAGAAAACAGCCTAAGGGAGCCCCAATTTATAAGCTACAAAAATCTGCCCGTTGGAAGCTAATTCAGCAGTTCTGATTGCTGACGGTCGACCGCCCGGTTGACCGCCAACGGTCGGATTTCCGACCGTTGGGAAGGTCGGTTGACCGGCGCGACCGGGCCATTTTCAGAGAGCAGAAGCTCTCTAGCAGTCGACCGTGCAGTCGACCGGCCCAACCTGTGCACGTTTTGTGCACGTCGGTCGACCGCCCGGTCGACCGACCTCAGTCACGGTCGACCGTGCGGTCGACCGGCTGAAGGCCAGAAAAACAGTTTTGGGAACTAAAAAACTTGGCTTTTTACCTTTAATAAAATCTACAAAAATAAGTTTAGTATTATACTTTGATGTACAAACATGTTTGAGTAAAAATCAAAACATGTTACAAACATTTTGAACTATTTTTGTGAATTAGAAATTTGGCTTAAAACAAAATCTGTATTTTTTCAAATTGATTTTTCCAAAACTTCTCCAAATACAAAAACAAGATATATTAAATACTTTTTAAGCATAGTGTATATGGATATGATCCATTACACATATATGATGAAATATCTATGTTTTTGATATTAAGCTCTAAAAAAGTTTTTGATAAAAACCTATGTTATATTTTGAGACATAAAAACCAAATCGGTATTTTTTTCAATGAAAAACTCTTTTATGAAAACACATATAAATCTTGTGTGTGAGTGTATATGTTACTTGAGCAATCCACCAACTATTCTATCCTTTGCATTTTATCTAAAACAAAATCTTACTAAAAAACAAATCTAGACACAAGTCTTCTCTTGAAGGTCTTCACTTAAAAATCTTCTCATCTTCTTAACTTGGTTCAAACCACGATCCAATGAGCTAGACTCCTCTTGAGTACTTGATGTGGTCTTGATGCACAAGCTCTTGAATCAACACGTGCTAGCTCCAAACCTTGACTTGAAATCCTTTATTAAAGCTAAACACCTACTAAGATCTCGATCACATAACTGAGACTAACTAAACACACGATCATTAGTACTATAACTATATGAGTTAATCATCATCAAAACTAGAGCGATGGGCCTTTGAGCCAACAATCTCCCCCTTTTTGATGATGACAAAACTCATGAGTTATATATGCATGGATTAAAGTTAAGTTTCATAGAAGCTCCCCCTTAACTCATGCATAGCAATAAACAATAAGATATTCAATGAAGTACATGAAACTAAACAAATATATGTGCATCAATAAGGTGAGAGAAACATACAAACATCCAAAATCCTTTTCCAAAAAACCTTCTCCCCTTTTTTTAAATTTTCAAAACATTCTCCCCATTTTGTAAAACACAAGATGCATAAACTCAATATATGCAAACACTTAAATATGCATATATAAACTCAAAATCTTTCTCCCCTTTTTGTCAATCATCAACAAAGGGGTAAAATAAAACAAATCAAGAATAAGGATATATATGTGACATACATTCATGAAGAGAGAGACGTGAAGTTAGCTCCCTGCATACATGCATTACATGAAGAAGGGATGACAAAGCCCTAACTCACATAAAACATAATATACAATGCATAAGTAGAGATGTGAAGCTCCCCCTACACGCGTGTATCACATAAAGAAGAGATGTCAAGCTCCACAATAAAAGATACACTCAACATGAATCTATATATAGAAAAGATGTTAAGCTCCCTTTGCATATAGGCAATACAAATCAAAATATTTTTAATCATCACTATAAAGACAAATTTTGAATCAAATTTTGAGATACCACTTAAATAAACAAAAAAATTAAGATATCACAAGATATTTGATACCAAATGAAATTGGAAATATGTGATACCAATTGAAATTGAAACATTTGTAAATTTTGATACCAATGAAAGAAAATATTTTATACCAATTGAAATATATGGTAAATTTTGATACCAAATAAAAGGTAAAACATTTTTGATACCAATTGAAACCGAAACCCATTTGAAATTGAATCATATTGATACCAATTGAAGTATATTGTAAATTTTGATATTAAATAAATGGTACAATATGAAGTATATTTTGATACCAATTTAAATAACAATTGAAAATAATGCATAAGCTTATTAAGATACCAATTGAGATACCAATTGAAATTAAGATACAAGACAAGCTTAGCATAAACATAATTTGTGCTTTAACAAGTAAGGCTATAGTAAATCAAGCACAAGCAAAACATATATATATATATATATATATATATATATATATAATATATATATATATATATATATATGAAAATGAAAATACCAATAGAAATTGATATTATTTGAAATTTTGAAGCATACATATATAAGAAAACATATGAGAATACAAAACAAATATCATTTGTGATACCAATTAAAAACACAATGAGGATCAAGTGTATAGCTCATAATTAACCACCCTATTCATGCACATGATAAAAGATTTTCAATAAGGTATATAAGGCATGGTCGCCCATCCATCCGCCCTTAAAGGGGTTGGTAGGGGTTTTCAAAAATAAGAGTTTTGAAAATATTTTGCAAAATTTGAAAATTGAAAACACTACCAAATGAAGAATAAATAACTAGTTTAAAGTAATTTTTAAAAAAACTAGTTAAAGATCCTTCAAACATGAAACCAAATCATATATATATCATGAAACATACTAAATACACAAAGATTGACACTCGAAATTTATAAAGCTCAAAAATGTGCTCATGAAATAAAATCATAAGTAAACAAATAAATGTGAGTGTTCAAAAATCATGTGAATAGCATATTCATGAAATAGTCAATAAGGCTCAAAATATCAATCATATGAGAATCATGAAAATTCATTTAATCAAACAAATATGAAATTTATTTTTTAAACAAATTTCAAGGTATATGTAAGATTTATCAAAACTAATAATATACATACATATCCCAAACACAAAAGAGTCTATGATATGATTTGCATGAAGGCAAGAGACTCAAGGGTATACATGTATATTTATTAGTTTTAGACAAGAGTAACATATATATGAAGCAAACATGCATAGGAATAGGGAAAACAAGTTAAAATGTACGAATCATCAAAACTAGGCTATACATGTATATGTAATGAGTACAAATGAGCAATGAAGTACAAACATATATGAATCAAATGTTGCTCACTACTTGTACAAATATAAACACAAGTTTGACAAAAACTATATCTAAACAAGTATTCACCTCATGAAATACAAAACATGATTATTTTAACAAAAACTAAAAACATGCTAACAATCATCAAATATACAAGCATGTAAACTAAATGGAGTTTAGAGATAGTTATCAAATCACATGAACTACACTCTAAGTCTCCAAAACATGGTTGTCCTTCCACCAAACTTCTTTGATAGCGGTACATCAATTTGTAGTGTTCGTTTGATCCCATGCATCTACCACCAAGGCATCAACCCTCTCACGTCATGTGACAACCCACACCTACATCAAACACAAGTGGTGGGGATTTTGGTACCCATTTTCTTTTGGCTCTATGGGGGTTAGCATTATTTGAAACTCAAACATTTTTATTAGCAAAATTTAAAGAATTTACTCTATCATAACAAAATTTTGCTAAATGGCCTTTGCGGCCGCAATGTGTACGCTTGTACACTCTAGTATGCACATGTGAATGAGTGTGATCATGACATGCAAAATGTGCATATGTATATTGTGGGTGATGTGTTTGAACATGTGAAGCTTGTTTCCTTTGAAACAAGATTTCCAATCTATTATGATTAAATGCACAATTGCTCAAAGTTGAGCTCAAGCAATCTTTTCTATTTTTCAAAAAAATTATTTCATTTTCATCAATGGTAGTAGCATGAAATGCATGATCAATAATCTTTTTCTTTTTAGGAACATTTTCTTTTTCTTTTGAAATAAATTTTCTTTTCAAAGAGTTGTTTTCTTCCAAAACAATCTCTTTTTGTTTTTCAACCAAAATAATTTTATTTTTCAAAGAATTATTTCCTTCACAAAGATCATTTAATTTTGAAGATGAGGAAATATTATCGTTTTTCAAAATTCATTTTCTTTTGAAATGCATTCAAATTGATTTTTAAGAGAATCATTTTCTTTTAACAAAGAAGTGTTGTTCTTTTTCATTTATTATTTTCAATTTTTAATGAATCATACTTTTCAAGAAGTTTTTGATAAAAAGATGCAAGCTCATCATAAGACATGTCAATATCTTTTTCTAGCTTGGATTCGGAGTTTACCTCAAGGGGTTATCCTCTTAGACCATGTAGCATACATTGGAAGCCTCACTTCCAACATCCGAGTCGCTCCCCGCATAGTATTGTTCTTGTTTGCCAAGGGAGACTATGGTGTTCCAAACTACAAAAGCCAAATCAAGATTAGCACCCTAGATAAGTAGCCATCATTTAGGGTACTCTTTAATGCATGGATGATTTTTGAGTTAGCCTCAAGATACTAGCTATTACTAAAGTATGAATCCTTAATGATAGCAAGATAAATATGAATACCTAGGCCTTTGAGGTACAAGGACATCTTAACTTTTCAAGTTTGAATTTTAAGAATGTCAAAAGTGGGAGGTGATATGAAATCCATTTGTGCGTAAACAAAATATTATGATTAGCTATAAATGAGGATCCTTAACTCAAGGTGGTTAGACCCAAATCAAGAGCACCAAGCTCTAATACCAATTGAAATCACCTAGAGGGGTGAATAGGTGACTAGCTAATCTAATGGTGAATTAATGCGGAATAAAACTATTTATGCAAACTAAAAATTCTTAAGCACAACACGCCAAGTATAACCTAAGAGTGTAGCTGAATTCTCCGTGAAAGGCTCTGGACTAACTCCTCAAGATTCCTCTAGATAAGAGTTGAGGTATCGCTTTGGCTTTCTTGGTTGAATACAAGTGTGAGCAAACAATCCCCAAGCATATAATAATTAGGCACAAGATATATCAAGCATATAAAGATAAAGGCAATATAAGCATGCAAGATATAAAGACAAGTAAGAGATAGGGAGAGAGCAATCGCAAACACGGGAGATATGTTTCGAGGTTCGAGCACTCTTGCTCTACGTCCCCGCCTTCAACACTATGAAGGATTTTCAGTATAAAACTGATCCCACTGGATCACTCGGTGCCGCAACACCTACAAGCGAGTTCACACTAGAACTCCTTTGGACTCTCTAGTCCCTCTCTTGTTCCCGCAAGAACTACACACCGCAAGCACACTAGTTTGCCGAGGCCGCACCTCAACACTGAGCTCTCACTAGAACTCGAAACACTGCGAACCCGCAAGTCCGCCTCCTCAAATACAAAGTATGAAAACTTTAGTGATCACAACACTTTGATCACCAAAAACAACTCTCACAACAACTCTCCTATAGGATGGATTTTGCAATGAAAATCTCAAGTGTGTGTGAGAAAAACTAGAATTGAATTTGTGGTGGAAAACACAAGAAATCAGTTTTGAAGACTCTTGATAAACTCTCCTTTTGATTTGAAAATATTGGCTCTAAAACATGTGGATAAAACCACTAATAAAGGTAGGAAAAACTAGCCCAAAAACTCTCTTGAAATCTTATAGAAAATAGCCCAAGGGAGCCCTAATTTATAGGCTCCAAAAATCTGCCCGTTGGAAGCCAACTCAGCAGTTCTGACTGCTGACGGTCGACCGCCCGGTCAACCGCCAACTGTCAGATTTTTGACCGTTGGGAAGGTCGGTCGACCGGCCGGTCGACCGCCAACTGGACAATGGCCCAACGGTCGACCGCCCGGTTGACCGGGCCATTTCCAGAGAGCAGAAGCTCTCTGGCAGTTGACCGTGCGGTTGACCGGCCCAACCTGTAAACGTTTTGTGCAAGTCGGTCGACCGCCCAGTCGACCAACCTCAGTCACGGTCGACCATGCGGTCAACCGGCTGAAGGCCAGAAAAACAGTTTTGGGGATTTAAAAACTTGGCTTTTTACCTTTAATAAAATCCCATAAATTCTATAAAAATCTACAAAATAAGTTCAGTATTATACTTTGATATAAAAACATGTTTGAATAAAAATCAAAACATGTTACAAACATTTTGAACAATTTTTGTGACTTAGAAATTTTGGCTTAAAACAAAATCTGTATTTTTCCAAATTGATTTTTTCAAAACTTCTCCAAATACAAAAATAAGATATATTAAACACTTTTAAAGTATAGTGTGTATGGATATGATCCATTACACATATATGATGAAATATCTATGACATTAAGCTCTAAATAAAGTTTTGATAAAAGCTTATGTTATATTTTGAGACATAAAAACCAAATCGGTATTTTTCCAAAATGAAAAACTCTTTTATGAAAACAAATAGAAATCTTGTGTGTGAGTGTATATGTTACTTGAGCAATCCACCAACTAATCTATCCTTTACATTTTATCTAAAAATAAAATCTTACTAAAAAATAAACCTTGACACAAGTCTTCTCTTGAAGGTCTTCACTTGAAAATCTTCTCATCTTCTTGACTTCGTCTAAATCATGATCTAATGAGCTAGACTCCTCTTGAGTACTTGATGTGATCTTAATGTACAAGCTCTTGAATCAACACATATTAGCTCCAAACCTTGACTTGAGATCCTTTGTTGAAGCTAAACACCTACTAAGATCTTGATCACATATCTGAGACTAATTAAACACAAGATCATTAGTACTATAACTACATGAGTTAATCATCATCAAAACTAGAGCGATGGGCCTTTGGACCAACAGTTTCTTGTGAGGTACTTTGTTTAGAGTATAATTTGCAGTTAATTGGGCTTCCCCCTACAAGTTTTGTGGAGCTTCAGAACTTACGAGCATGCAATTGACAATCTCCTTCAAAGTTTTGTTCTTCTGTTCAGCAATCCCATTTTGTTGAGGAGTATATGGTGTTGTAGTTTGATGGATTATATCAAATTTAGCACATAACTCACTACATTCATTTGATTCATATTCTCCGCCTCGATCGAATTTTAGAATCTTTATATCTTTGTTAAGTTGATTCTTAACTTCAGCTTTATATGTTAGAAACATATTTATTACCTCATCCTTACTGTTTAGAAGATACACATAATAATATTTTGTACAGTCATCAATAAAAGTAATAAAATATTTTTTTCGTCTCTTGTTGGCGCAAATTTCAAGTCACACAAGTCGCTTTGAATTAACTCTAAAGGTTCTGTATTTCGATCAATTGAGTGAAATGAACTTTTGCGAACTTGGTGTCAACACAAATCTCACACTTGCAAATTTCTTCCAAGTTGAGTTTAGGAATATATCCTAAATTAGACAAGTTTTGCAAGAACTTGTAATTTATATCCCCAAATCTAGCATGCTATAAAATATAAGACTCAAGCAAATAAACAGAAGATTTTTCTTTATTTATGAGCTTTGGGTATAGATACACTGACCTTTTGTCCACTACAACAACATTTGCCTTAAATATGCCATCAACAAAATAACTCTTACCTACATATATCCCACCCTTAGTAAGTACAAACTTATCTGATTCAAAAATCATTCTAAAATTTTTCTTACTAAGGATTGATCCAGAGATCAAGTTCTTGCGGATATCTGAAACATGTAGTACATCGTTTAGAGTAAGCTCCTTCCCAGATGTCCATTTCAGGATGACCTTTCCTTTACTCTCAACCTTGGAGACAATTGAGTTTCCCATGAAGAGTTGCTCATTATGCTCTAACTTTTGATAATTAGAGAATAATAATTTCTCATAACAGATGTGCTAAGTGGCCCCAGTATCTACCCACCAATCCTTATTGTTGGCTATCAGATTCACTTCTGACAGCACAGCTGAAAGGCTTGGCGATGCATGGTCGGTCAGGTTTGCCTGTAGACGGTCCTTCTTGCCTTTTTTGGGACGACTGCGACATTCATTCGCCTTATGTCCCTCTTTGTTGCAGATGTAGTAAGTTTTCTTGAAGCGCTTGTTCTTACCTTCTTGGTCCTTGCCTCTGTATTCCTGAGTAGTCTTCTTCTACTTCAAGCCTTTGGAAGTATGGACTTTCCTCCTTGAGTCTTCATCACATTGGCCTTGGATTTATACGAGTTCTTGTTGCTCATTTTCTCAGACTTACGGTTGTCCTCTTCAATCCGAAGCCTCACAATGAGATCTTTCAACTTTAGCTACTTGCGCTTGTGCTTCAGGTAGTTCTTGAAATCTCTTCACGCAGGTGGGAGTTTCTCCATGATAGTAGCAACCTGACTGATCACAGTCTTAAAATCACCTAAAGGGGGGTTGAATAGGTGACTAGCTAATCTAATGGTGAATTAATACGGAATTAAAACTATTTAGGTAAACTAAAAATTCTTAAGCACAACACACCAAGTATAACCTAAGAGTGTAGCTGAATTCCCCGTGAAGGGCTCTGGACTATCTCCTCAAGATTCCTCTAGATAAGAGTTGAGGTGCCGCTTTGGCTCTCTTGGTTGAATATAGGTGTGAGCAAACAATCCCAAGCATATAACAATATAAGCACAAATATATCAAGCAAGTAAAGATATGAGCAATAAGCATAAGCAAGATATAAAGACAAGTGAGAGATAGAGAGAGCAATCGCAAACACGAGAGATTTGTTTCAAGGTTCGAGCACACTTGCTCTACGTCCCCGCCTTCAACAATATGAAGGATTTCCACTAGAATCGATCTCACCGGATCACTCGGTGCTGCAACACCTACAAGGAGTTCACACTAGAACTCTTGGACTCACTAGTCCCCTCACTTGCTCCCGCAAGAGCTACACACCGCAAGCACACTAACTTGCCGAGGTCGCACCTCTACAACGAGCTCTCGCTAGAACTCGAAACCACGCGAACCCTCAAGTCCGCCTCCTCAAATATAAGAAAGAACTCTTGGTGATCTAAACACTTGATCACCTAAAAACAATCTCACAACAACTCTCCTATAGGATGGATTTAGCAATGGGTAGCTCAAGTGTGTGTGAGAGAAACAAGGATGGAAGTTATGGTGGAAAATACAAGAAAATAATTTTTGAAAACTCTTGATAAACTCTCCTTTTGATTTGAAAATATTGGCTCTAAAACTTGTGGAGAAAACTACTAAAATAGATATGCAAGACTAGCCCAAAAACTCTCTTCGAATCTTGTAGAAAACAGTCCATGGGAGCCCAAATATATAGGCTAAGAAAAACTAGCCGTTGGAGTCCAAATCAGCAGTCTGCACTGCTGTCGGTCGACCGCCAACGGTCGATTTTTCGACCGTTGGGGAAGGGCCTGTCGACCGCCTTCAGGGCAATGGCGTAGCGGTCGACCGCCCGGTCGACCGGGCCATTTCCAGAGAGCAAAGGCTCTCTGGCGGTCGACCGTGCGGTCGACCGGCCTTGGGCGTGCACGTTTTGTGCACGCCGGTCGGTCGCCCGACGGTCGACCGTGCGGTCGACCGGCAGAAGACCAAAACAGTATTTTTGGGGATGAAAAGTTTGTCATTTTTCTTACAATAAAATCCCATAAAATCTCTAAAAATCTACAAAAATAAGTTTAGAATTATACTTTGATATACAAATATATTTGAGTAAAAATCAAAACATGTTGCAAACATTTTGAACTATTTTTGTGTTATGAAATTTTGGCTTAAAATAAAATCCGTATTTTTCCAAATTGATTTTTTTAAAACTTCTCCAAATACAAAAACAAGATATTTTAAACACTTTTAAAGCTTAGTTTGTATGAATATAATCCACTGCACATATATGATGAAATATCTATGTTTTTGACAATAAGCACTAAAATGGTTTTGGTTAAAACATATGCATATATGAAACTCCAAAAATTAAAACGGTATTTTTTCAAAATGAAAACTCTTTTATAAAAACACATATAAATCTTGTATGAGTGTATATGATACTTGAGCAATCCACCAACTATTCTATCCTTTATATTTTATCTAAAAATAAAATCTTAACAAAAATAAACCTAGACACAAGTCTTCTCTTGAAGGGCTTCACTTGAAGTCTTCTTCTCCTTCTTGACTTGGTCCAAACTATGATCCAAAGAGCTAGACTCCTCTTGAGTACTTGATGTGGTCTTGATGCATAAGCTCTTGAATCAACACGTGCTACCTCCAAAACTTGACTTGAAATTTTTTGTTGAAGCTAAATACCTATTAAGATCTTGATCACAAATCTGAGACTAATTAAACACAAGATCATTAGTACTATAACTACATGAGTTAATCATCATCAAAACTAGAGTGATGGGCATTTGGGCTAACAATCTCCCCCTTTTTGATAATGACAAACCTCATGGAGTTATATATGCATGGATTAAAGTTAAACTTCATAGAAGCTCCCCCTTAACTCATGCATGACAATAAACAATAAGATATTCAATGAAGTACATGAAACTAAACAAATATATATGCATCAACAAGGTGAGAGAAACATGCATACACCAAAAGTTCTTTTTTCAAAAACTTTCTCCCCCTTTTTTTGTTTAAACTCTCAAAATCATTTTTCTCATATCTATATGTTTATTGTAAAATGCATAAACTCAATATATGCAAATACTCAAATATGCATATATAAACTCAAAATCTTTCTCCCCCTTTTTGTCAATCATCAACAAAGGAGTAAAAAAACAAATCAAGAATAAGGATATATATGCGATATACATTCATGAGAGGAAGATGCTAAGTTAGCTTCTCTGCATACATGCACTACATGAAGAAGGGATGACAAGTCCTAACTCACATAACACATAATATACAATGCATAAGTGGAGTTTTGAAGCTCCCCCTACACACGTGTATCGCATAAAGAAGAGATGTCAACCTCCTCAATATAAGATACACTCAACATGAATCTATATATAGAAGAGATATTAAGCTCCCCTTGCATATAGACAATACATATCAAAATATTTTTAACACAAATTTTGAAATTTACTCAAGGTAATAAAACACATTTTGAGATACCTTTCTAAATAAACAAAATTTATAAGATACTAATTGTAAATAAACAATACAAATTTTGAATTTTTTTCAACAAATCAAATTGAGATATCACAAGATATTGATACCATATGAAATAGGAATTTGTGATACCAATTGAAATTGAAACATTTTTACATTTTGATATCAATAAAAGAAATTATTTTATATTTTGATACCAATTTAAATTTAAATTAAATTTTGATACCAATTGAAATACATGATAAATTTTAATACCAAATAGGTAAAACATTTGTGATATCAATTGAAATTTAAACCCAATTGAAATTTGAAACATATTGATACCAATTAAAGTATATTATAAATTTTAATATCAATAAACATATCAAATGAAAATAATGCATAAGCTTATTAAAATATCAATTGAGATACCAATTGACAACAAGATTTAATTCAAGTTTAGCATAAACATAATTTGTGCTTTAAACATGTAAATATTTATAAATCAAGTATAATCAAATCATATATATGTATGAAAGAAAATACCAATAGAAATTGATATTACTAGAAATGTGAAGCATACATATATAGAAAACAAAATATGAGTATATATAAAAATATCAATTGTGATACAATTGAAAATTTGATGTGAAACAAGTGTATAACTCATAAAGATCCACCCTTTTCATGCACAAGATAAAAGATTTTTAATTTTGACATATAAGGCATGGTCGCCCATCCATCTGCCCTTGAAGGGGTCGGTAGGGTTTCTTAAAAAAGAGTTTGAAAATATTTTTATTGTGAAAACACTACCAAATGAAGAATAAAGAACTAGTTAAATTAATTTTTGAAAAACTAGTTAAAGTCCTTCAAATATAAAACCAAATCATATGTATATCATGAACATACTAAATACATAGAAGTTGACACTCGAAATCTATAAAGCACAAAAGTTCTCATGAAAACAATGTCATGAGTAAACAAATGAAGTGTGAGTGCACAAGCAACATGTGAATAGCATTCTCATGAAAAGCAATAAAGCTCAAAACATCAAACATGTGAAAAACATGAAGATTCATTTTTCATCTAAAAACAAACTTCTCGGTATATGTATGTTTTATCTAAAACTAACAATATGCATACATATCCCAAACATAAAAAGAGTCTATAATAGTATTTGCATGAAGACAGGTGACTCAAGGGCATACATGTATATTTATTAGTTTTGTATAAAAATTACATATACATGAAGTAAAACATGTACAAGAATAGGCAAAACAAGTATAAATGAGGGAATCATCAAAACTAGGCTATACATGTGCATGTAGTGAGTATAAATGAGCGATGAAGTGCAAACATATATGAATCAAATGTTACTCACTACTTGTATAAGTATATATACAAGTTTTGACAAAAACTACATCTAAACTAGTGTTCACCTCATGAAGCACAAAACATGATTATTTTATCATAACACTAAAACATGCTAAAAATCATCAAATATAAATGCATGTAAAACTAAAATAGGAGTTTAGAGATAGTTACCAAACCAAAGAACTATACTCCAAATCTCCAAAACATAGTGGTCGTCCCACCAAACCTCCTTGATAGCGGTGCATCAAATTTATGTCCATCAAGTCCATGTGCATCTACCACCAAGGCACCAAACCTCCCACGTCATGTGAGAGCCCACACCTACATCAAATACAAAAGGTGAGAATTTTGTACCCATTTTCTTTTGGGTCTACGGGGGTTAGCATCTAATAGAACCCAAACATTTTTCTTAGCAAAATTAAAAGAATTTACTTTATCATAATAAAATTTTACTAAATAGCCTTTGCGGCTGCAATGTGTATACTTGTACACTCTACTATGCACATGTGAATGAGTATGATCATGACGTGCAAAATGTACATAAGCATGTTGTGGGTGACGTGCATGAACATGTGGAACTTGTTTCTTTTGAAACAAGGTTTCCAATCTATTATGGTTAAATGCGCATTTGCTCAAAGTTGAGCTCAAACAATCTATTTTATTTTTCAAAATTTTAATCTCATTTTATCAATGGTGGCATGAAAAGCATTATGAGAATGAGAATCAATACTTTTTTTCTTTTTAGAAACCTTTTCCTTTTCTTTTTCAACATATTTTCTTTTCAAAGAGTCATTTTCATTCAAAGCAATTTCTTTTTCCTTTTCCACTAAAGTAATTTTATTTTTCAAGGAAGTATTTCCTTCATAAAGATCATTCAATTTAGAAGTCAAGGAAATATTATCCTTTTTCAAAAATTCATTTTCTTTTGAAAAGCATTCCAATTTATCTTGTAAAGAATTTTTTCTTTTAACATGACATCAAATTTGTTTTTCATTTTCTTATTGTCCTTTTTAAGCAATTCATATTTTTCAAGGAGTTGTTGACAAAAAGATGCAAGTTCATCATATGGCATATCAACATCCTCATCAAGCTCGGATTTGGAGTTTACCTCAAGGGGTTATCCCCTTGGACCATGTATAGCATACGTTGGAAGCCTCACTTCCAACATCCGAGTCGCTCTCCGCATAATATTTTTCTTATTCGCCAAGGGAGATAATTATCAGAGCCTAGGTTCACAACTGGTGTGGGTAACCACCTGTGTCGATGCTTGGGCTCATACCAACAGTACAATCAGATTCAGATTCAAGCTTATCTGTATCTGAATTTGGGGATTCCAGCGACGAGTACAAGAATACACTGTCATTGACAATTCATTCCTTAACTCTTTTGTATTCCTTACTTACAGTTGTCCACCAGAATATCCGATTTCCTTCTCGCTTCCTTTGCATCCTATTGCTTCCAATCCGTTAGTGTTAGTTCACTATCATACTTCTCCATCCCGAGTTCCTTATAGATAGCAGAGTGCGCAGCGAAAATGTCGTGGACCCGTAACATTTAGGCTTTGGGGTTGGAAATATTGTTCTCACACCTGATTTGAAATTTTGAGGACGAAATTTTTGTAAGGTGGGGAGAAATGTAACCCCCTGATCTCTGATGTACGTATCACAGTATCAGTACTCGATACGACGTATAATATTACTTGAATCTCCGTGGTAGTCTAATGGAGCTGTTTTCAGTTTCAAAAATCATTTTCTAATATTTTATATTTTTTAGGATTTTCTGGAATTTTTCTGGATTATTTTGGAAAATCTCCGTAGTCGGTGTCGACCGACACCGATAATCAGCTCTCCGATTTTTATTTCACAAATAGAGTTATATTTTAAGAATCCGCTTTCACCATGTATCTTAGAATCGTATTCTCTACATTCGGGTATTTTTAGGGATTTTTCTGAATTTATGAAAAATCCGGCCAAACCGGTGTCGCCCGTTATCGGTGAGACACTCTGGGATTTTTAATTTGCAAATCAGATTGAATTTCTTTAAACCATCTTCATATTACGTCTCAGGATAATATTCTCTATTTTCAATAATTTTTGGGCACCGTTCGGAGCTGGTCGAATATTGGGCCAATATAATAATAATAAATAAATATTTTAATCTTTTTCTTTTCCCTCTTCTTCTCTCTCCTTTCTCTGGAATAATCCCCCACCGCCTAAACCCATCCATCCACCGCCATATCTCTCTCCTTCTCTTTTTAAGCCCTCCTCTCTCTCTCTCCCCTCACTCTCTTCCTCTCTCTCTCTCAAGCCATCCTTCTCTCTCTTTCTCTCTCTCTCTCTCTTTTTTCTCTCTCTCATTTACCCTCACTGTTCCAGCAGCCAGGGGCGGGGCTTGACCCGCGCCCGCGGCCAGAAGTGGTCGTGCGCCACCGCGCCGCCGGCCAGGGCGCCGCCGCCCTTTCTTCCTCTCCTTCTTTTTGTTGTATACTAGTCTACGGACTAATATACTATAATCTAAAATTTTAAGAGGAGAGCAACTTTTTTTTTCTTGCTTGCTTGCTTTATTGCTTGATACAAAAAATAAAGAGGTACGTGGCCTTTATAGGCTCCAAAACTTACAAGAATAGCAACCTCCAAATTCAAGAATAGCAACCTCCAAATTGATGATGACTCACTTGATGATGACTCCTAATTGATGATGACTCATCGTTTCTAAATTGATAATGATGACTCTTCAATCTTTCTAATTAAAGATGATGACTCTTTATTTCTCTCAATTGATGATGACTCCTAATTGATGATGACTCATCATTTCTAAATTAAAGATGATGACTCTATATTTTCCAATCATAAAACATTTTTATTTGATATTCCAACACACCCCCCCTCAAATCAAAATGTTTTTCATACCGAGCATTTCTTTTAGCCTTCTGAAAGGTTCAATAGGCAATGTGTAACACCCGACCTAAATAAATTCGGATTATTGCCTAAATGATTTTATTTAACAATGTGACAATCATGTGTTAAGCTTAATCCAAATTTTTAGAAAATATTAGAAATTATTTGTATATATTTATGTACACTTAAGTACCCTCAATTTCACATTTTTAGGACTATGTATTTGGTACATATGTAAAAAAAAGGTATAATACTTGTAAATACAATTACCTAATCAAAATACAAATACCTAAATACAAAATATTTTCAAAATAATTAAAAGTAATGATTTGTTGGCAACCTTAGGGCAAGAGGGAAATGAGGTGGAGATTTTATAAGAGGTCTTGGGAATTGAAGGGATAGGTGTCAAAATTTTGTAATTAAGGAAATTAGGAAATAGAAAAATAATATTCCAATTTTAACCTAACTCTAAATTCCCAAAATCACTTCTCCTTCCTTCTCTCTTTCGTTGGCTGTGAAACGAGAAAAACCCCAAAAATTCATCTTCCTCTCTTTGATCCAAACTCTCTCTCTCTCTCTCTCTCTCTCTCTCTTTCTCTCTCTCACTCACTTCCCAGCCGCGCCAGACGAGCGGGCGCGCGCCAGCGGCCAGGGCGGCCTCGCAGGTGGCCGGCGCGCGCGGCTAGCGACAGGGCGCCGCGGCGGAGGAGCCCCGGACGCGCGGCGGCGCTGGGGGAGGCGCGGTAGCGACGTGCCAAGGGGAGGAGAAGGGTTTCGAGGTGGATTCCGGGGAATCCGCGAATCGGATCGGATTCAGAATTCTTCGAACAGAAACTAATTGAGGTAAAAAGATCTATAAATCCCCTAAATTAGATTGTAAATTGTGTCATGGATTAATCTTAGGATTTTATTGAATTAGGGCTTGATTCGGTGGGAGAAAGAGGCGGTATTCTTCGCGTGGGCTTCCATCAAGCAAGGTGAGTAGACTAAAAATGTTATTTAGTTTAAAATTTGAAGTTCATAGTTGTGGATAAATTAAGGAATTGATAGAGAAAAATTGGAATTAAATTTGTATGTAAATTGCTAGATACAATGAAAGAATAAAAAGATTTCATGTTGTAGAATTAAAGGAAAAGTAGGAGAAATCATAGTATGTATGAATTAGAGATTAATAAAAGGTGCGCTACCTAGATTAATTACATACTAGTATATTGAGGAACTTGAGATAATTTTCGTTTTGATTATTGGTTATGTGAATTAACATAACACGGGAAATGGTTTAAATTACATATGATGGTGATTGGCACTAAGTCTTTTGTATATGTATATGTTATACCTTTATTTTAACTAGACACTATAGATGTGCAATATCGGACTATGGTAGCAAGGAATCATAAGGGGAAATTATGTCAATATTATGTGTGTATACTACATGTACATTTTTGGTGTGGTGTAACACTTTCGTTATAAAAGCATAAATGGGTACATTAGGAGGTGGATATGTCTATATAAACGTTAACTCCTACAAACGTATAATTGCTTCCTTTTTGAGGTATATGAGATGTTTATGTGAAATTTGTATGTTAAGTTGAATGTGTTATAAATTGTTATATTATTGGAGGAAGGGGCCGTGTACGAACCGGTAGGAGGGAGAAGACGGTGAAATTTGCTTTATGCAATATATGTATATATTATTGGAGGAAGGGGCCGTGTGAGAACCGGTAGGTGGGGGAAGACGGTGATAACTTTATTTTTAGTACTTGTGTATATTTATATGTTATTTGGAGGAAGGGGCCGAGCGCGAACCGGTAGGAGGGGGAAGACGGTGAAAATCATATTATGTGTATGAATATAATATATATATATTATTTGGAGGAAGGGGCCGAGAGAGAACCGGCAGAAGGGGGAAGACGGTGACAACTATATTTATTTCTATTATGTCCTAAAGTGTGATAATAAGAAGCTTTATTAAATTTTTCATGGTAGTTGAGATATCTAACTTAAAATGGGGATATGTAATAGCACAGTGGAAACTAATTTAGTAAACTTCTGTATCAACTTAAATCCAATTGGCATATGGAATTAGATTAATAGATTTTAGATGGTTTACTCACTGAGCTTTCAAGCTCATGTCTATTCATGTTGTAAATTTCAGGTTTGGACAAGGGTAAGAAGCCAATGTAAGTTCTAAAATCCTTTGGATATGGAGTGCTCGACCACTTTCATGTAGAACTTGTAATTAAAAATCTACTTCATGTGTTGTTTACTTTTATAACTGCTGATTATATGTATATGTGGGAACCTGATGCATGCAAAGTAATTTTGAGTGTGGGAATGTAAGTATAACTCTGTGTGTGGATATTTGAATATAAACTATGCAAGTAACCTTGATTTCATATATGGAAAGACTTGGATAATGTTATGGTAAGTATAAGGTATTGTGGGAAAGGAAGTTGTAACTCCTTTGTGGTTGATGGGTGAATTTTAATTATGTGGATAAGTAGGCAAATTGTGCCGAAATGTGTTATTGGAGGTGTTGTGTCCATTGTGGATATTATATGTTGTGGTGTATATTGGCATGGTCTATATTTTAGGGAGGTGCTGCTGAAATTTTGAAGAAATATTATTGAGTTAGTTTATTATTATAAGAAATTACTGGGACCGTTACAGTTGAATATGCGCCAAAGAAGATGGTTGGAACTAATGAAAGATTATGATTTGAATATTCACTATCACCCTGGAAAAGCCAATGTGGTAGCAGATGCGCTTAGTCGCAAATCAGAGGGATCTTTAGCTACACTATTAACTCAACAGGCCAATTTATTAAAGGAGATGGAAAGGATGCAGATTGAGGTTTCACCGAAGGGGATTCTAATTAGAGATAGCCAGATGAACCAAGCTAGAGTGGAATTTGATCTTTATGATAAGATCCATCAGGCACAACAAAATGATGAGCAGTCAGTTAAGAACTTTGAGAAAGTATTAAAGGGTGAAACACAAGACTTCATCATTAATAAAGGGCTTCTGAAGAAGGGAAACCGGGTATGTGTACCTTCCAACTTCGAACTCAAGGAACAAATTATGAGGGAAGCCCATTGCACTCCTTACACAGCTCATCCTGGGGCAACTAAAATGTATCAAGATCTGCGAACAAATTTTTGGTGGGAAGGGATGAAGGATGACATAGCAAGGTTCGTGCAGAAATGCCTAATATGTCAACAAGTTAAAGCAGAACATAAGAAGCCCCCGGGACTGCTAATGCCACTACAAGTTCCTGAATGGAAATGGAATCATATTACTATGGATTTTGTGTCGGGACTTCCCAAGTCACCTCGTGGACATGATGCTATCTGGGTGATAGTTGACCGACTCACTAAGTCCGCACATTTCCTACCCATTCGGTTGGATTATTCAATGGACAAGTTAGCACAAATCTATCTTCAAGAGATAATTAGAATTCATGGAGTGCCTGAAACCATTGTGTCAGACCGAGACCCTCGGTTCCAGTCCAGATTCTGGATCAGTTTAGCTAAAGCTCTGGGAACCAAGCTTCACCTCAGTACAGCAGCGCACCCGCAAACTGATGGGCAGTCCGAAAGGACTATTCAAATCTTAGAAGATATGCTGAGAGCTTGTACATTAGATTTTGGGGGTAATTGGGAGAAGCATCTATCATTAGTGGAATTCGCATATAACAACAGCTACCAGTCCACTATAGGGATGCCACCCTTCGAAGCCTTGTATGGAAGGAAGTGTCGATCACCAATTTGTTGGGAAGAAGTGGGAGATCGAAGATTACTGGGTCCCGACATGGTCCAAGAAACTACAGAAAAGATCCAGACGATAAGGAAAAGGATGAGGGCAGCTCAAAGCAGACAAAAAGCATGTGCAGATAAACGCCGGAGACCCCTGGAATTTACGGAAGGAGACAAGGTTTTCCTGAAGATATCTCCGATGAAGGGAGTAGTGCGCATTGGCAAGAGAAGTAAGTTGGGACCTCGATATGTTGGACCTTTTGAAGTATTGGAAAGGATTGGACCATTGGCCTATCGGTTAGCCTTACCTCCTGAGATGGAAAAAGTGCATAATGTGTTCCATGTATCACAGTTAAGGAAATATATACCAGATCCCAACCATGTCCTCAAATATTCACCACTACAAATTCAAGAAGACCTGTCCTATGCAGTGGAGCCGGTGCAAATTCTTGACCGTAAAGAGAAACAATTGAGAAACAAGGTGATTCCCTTAGTGAAAGTTTTGTGGAGAAGTCAAAAGCTGGAAGAAATTACATGGGAACCGGAAGATGAAATGCTAAGATCTCATCCTCAACTATTTCAAGGTATGTTAAGTTTCGGGACGAAACTCTTTTAAGGAGGGTAGTATTGTAACACCCGACCTAAATAAATTCGGATTATTGCCTAAATGATTTTATTTAACAATGTGACAATCATGTGTTAAGCTTAATCCAAATTTTTAGAAAATATTAGAAATTATTTGTATATATTTATGTACACTTAAGTACCCTCAATTTCACATTTTTAGGACTATGTATTTGGTACATATGTAAAAAAAAGGTATAATACTTGTAAATACAATTACCTAATCAAAATACAAATACCTAAATACAAAATATTTTCAAAATAATTAAAAGTAATGATTTGTTGGCAACCTTAGGGCAAGAGGGAAATGAGGTGGAGATTTTATAAGAGGTCTTGGGAATTGAAGGGATAGGTGTCAAAATTTTGTAATTAAGGAAATTAGGAAATAGAAAAATAATATTCCAATTTTAACCTAACTCTAAATTCCCAAAATCACTTCTCCTTCCTTCTCTCTTTCGTTGGCTGTGAAACGAGAAAAACCGCAAAAATTCATCTTCCTCTCTTTGATCCAAACTCTCTCTCTCTCTCTCTCTCTCTCTCTCTCTTTCTCTCTCTCACTCACTTCCCAGCCGCGCCAGACGAGCGGGCGCGCGGCCAGCGGCCAGGGCGGCCTCGCAGGTGGCCGGCGCGCGCGGCTAGCGGCAGGGCGCCGCGGCGGAGGAGCCCCGGACGCGCGGCGGCGCTGGGGGAGGCGCGGTAGCGACGTGCCAAGGGGAGGAGAAGGGTTTCGAGGTGGATTCCGGGGAATCCGCGAATCGGATCGGATTCAGAATTCTTCGAACAGAAACTAATTGAGGTAAAAAGATCTATAAATCCCCTAAATTAGATTGTAAATTGTGTCATGGATTAATCTTAGGATTTTATTGAATTAGGGCTTGATTCGGTGGGAGAAAGAGGCGGTATTCTTCGCGTGGGCTTCCATCAAGCAAGGTGAGTAGACTAAAAATGTTATTTAGTTTAAAATTTGAAGTTCATAGTTGTGGATAAATTAAGTAATTGATAGAGAAAAATTGGAATTAAATTTGTATGTAAATTGCTAGATACAATGAAAGAATAAAAAGATTTCATGTTGTAGAATTAAAGGAAAAGTAGGAGAAATCATAGTATGTATGAATTAGAGATTAATAAAAGGTGCGCTACCTAGATTAATTACATACTAGTATATTGAGGAACTTGAGATAATTTTCGTTTTGATTATTGGTTATGTGAATTAACAT
Organism: Agave tequilana; assembly: GCA_038442645.1. Taxonomy (NCBI): domain Eukaryota; kingdom Viridiplantae; phylum Streptophyta; class Magnoliopsida; order Asparagales; family Asparagaceae; genus Agave; species Agave tequilana. Next base: position 251,663 of record JAVJIF010005633.1, read on the forward strand.
AACACGGGAAATGGTTTAAATTACATATGATGGTGATTGGCACTAAGTCTTTTGTATATGTATATGTTATACCTTTATTTTAACTAGACACTATATATGTGCAATATCGGACTATGGTAGCATGGAATCATAAGGGGAAATTATGTCAATATTATGTGTGTATACTACATGTACATTTTTGGTGTGGTGTAACACTTTCGTTATAAAAGCAAAATGGGTACATTAGGAGGTGGATATGTCTATATAAACGTTAACTCCTACAAACGTATAATTGCTTCCTTTTTGAGGTATATGAGATGTTTATGTGAAATTTGTATGTTAAGTTGAATGTGTTATAAATTGTTATATTATTGGAGGAAGGGGCCGTGTACGAACCGGTAGGAGGGAGAAGACGGTGAAATTTGCTTTATGCAATATATGTATATATTATTGGAGGAAGGGGCCGTGTGAGAACCGGTAGGTGGGGGAAGACGGTGATAACTTTATTTTAGTACTTGTGTATATTTATATGTTATTTGGAGGAAGGGGCCGAGCGCGAACCGGTAGGAGGGGGAAGACGGTGAAAATCATATTATGTGTATGAATATAATATATATATATTATTTGGAGGAAGGGGCCGAGAGAGAACCGGCAGAAGGGGGAAGACGGTGACAACTATATTTATTTCTATTATGTCCTAAAGTGTGATAATAAGAAGCTTTATTAAATTTTTCATGGTAGTTGAGACATCTAACTTAAAATGGGGATATGTAATAGCACAGTGGAAACTAATTTAGTAAACTTCTGTATCAACTTAAATCCAATTGGCATATGGAATTAGATTAATAGATTTTAGATGGTTTACTCACTGAGCTTTCAAGCTCATGTCTATTCATGTTGTAAATTTCAGGTTTGGACAAGGGTAAGAAGCCAATGTAAGTTCTAAAATCCTTTGGATATGGAGTGCTCGACCACTTTCATGTAGAACTTGTAATTAAAAATCTACTTCATGTGTTGTTTACTTTTATAACTGCTGATTATATGTATATGTGGGAACCTGATGCATGCAAAGTAATTTTGAGTGTGGGAATGTAAGTATAACTCTGTGTGTGGATATTTGAATATAAACTGTGCAAGTAACCTTGATTTCATATATGGAAAGACTTGGATAATGTTATGGTAAGTATAAGGTATTGTGGGAAAGGAAGTTGTAACTCCTTTGGTGGTTGATGGGTGAATTTTAATTATGTGGATAAGTAGGCAAATTGTGCCGAAATGTGTTATTGGAGGTGTTGTGTCCATTGTGGATATTATATGTTGTGGTGTATATTGGCATGGTCTATATTTTAGGGGAGGTGCTGCTGAAATTTTGAAGAAATATTATTGAGTTAGTTTATTATTATAAGAAATTACTGGGACCATTACACAATGGCTTGGTGAAAATATCTGCTACTTGCTCCATGGTATGACAATACTCCAGCTCCACAGTTTTCTGCTTTACATGGTCTCTGAGAAAATGAAACCGTGTGTCTATATGTTTGCTCCTCCCATGATGTACTGGGTTCTTTGCAAGTTGGATGGCTGATTTGTTGTCCACAAATATTACAGTTGCTTCTTCTTGTGGATGATCCAATTCCTTTAAAATGTTCCGCAACCAAATAGCTTCACATACAGTAGATGAAGCTGCAACATACTCTGCTTCGCATGAAGATAAGGCCACAACTCCTTGCTTCTTTGAGGTCCATGAAAATGCAGTTGACCCAAGATAAAAGACATAGCCAGTGGTGCTTTTCCTCTCATCTTGGTCACCTCCCCAGTCGCTATCTGAATAGCCTAGTAACTCTACAGTTTCACCATAAGTGTAAAATAGACCAAGGTTGAGTGTGCCTTTGATATACCTTAGAATTCTCTTTGCAGCTAGCCAATGAGACTCCTTCGGTGTCTCCATATAGCGACTCACAAGTCCGACTCCGTAAACAAGATGATATAACTTCCACCTGTGATGAGCTGCAAGTGAAATTAATAGTCTCACCGTATCTAATCGAGCAACTGGTGCAAAGACTTCTTCATAGTCGATGCCGTATTTTTGTTTGTAGCCTGTCGCCACAAGCCTCGCCTTGTACCGATCAACTTCACCATCTGCTGTGCGTTTGATCTTGTACACCCATTTGACACCTATCGCCTTGTGATTTTGTGGAAGTGTTGTCAACTCCCATGTGTCGTTCTTCTGGATGGCATGCATCTCCTGCTTCATTACTGATCGCCAATAATCTTCTTCCTTAGTCTCTTGGAAAGTGAGAGGCTCATGATCGGCATATAAACAAAAGAGATTAGTTTCTCCATCTTCTTCTATCTGCTCATAGATCTCCCTGAGACTTCTCATTTTGATTGGACCTCGTTGTACGGAGGATTCGCTACTACTTCCTTCCCCAGAAGATGGAGAACCTCTTGCAGAGGACGGTGTAGCATGTTGAGGAGATGGTGGTGTAGTTGGTGGTGGATCCTCTTGTAGGGGCTCGTCAGTTCATTCACCATGGGTTGCTCTTTGACAGTCTCTTCATTGCTCCAACTCCATGCTTCAGCTTCATTGAAGACAACATCTCTACTAACCACTAGTTTCTTAGTTAGTGGATTGTAAAGCTTGTATGCCTTCGACTCCTCGCTATATCCGATGAAAATGCATTTTTCACCATGATTGTCAAGCTTCTTCCTTTTGACTTCAGGTACTTAAGCATATGCAACACACCCAAAAATTCGTAGGTGTGCGACATTAGGCGTATAACCGCTCCATGCTTCTTGAGGCGTCTTGCCCTTCACTTGCTTCGTCGGGCACCGGTTGAGCAAGTAAGTTGAACATGCCACAGCTTCCGCCCAAAACTGCTTCGGCAATCCCTTTTCTTTAAGCATGGTTCTTGTCATGTCAAGAATAGTGCGGTTCTTTCTTTCTGCGATGCCATTTTGCTGTGGTGTATAGGCAGTAGTAAACTGCCTCTTTATGCCTTGCTCCCTGCAATATTCTTGAAACATATTTGAGGTGTACTCACCACCTCGATCAGATCGGAGAGTTTTTAGCTTATAGCCACTCTCTGCTTCAACAGGAGCTTTAAAATTCTTAAAGGTAGTAAGGCAACAGATTTTTCTTTAAGAATGTATACCCATAACTTTCTACTGAAATCATCAATGAAAGTAATAAAATATCTATTACCTCCTAAAGAGACGGGATCTAGCGGTCCGCAGATGTCAGTATGAACAAGTTGTAATGGTGCCTCCGCTCTCCACGACTTTCCATTGGGAAAAGGAAGTCGTGTTTGCTTGCCAATTATGCAAACTTCACAAGTATGACTTGGTGGATCGATTGTTGGTAAACGTCGTACCATGCCGGCTGTAGATAGTAACTTCAGGCCGCTGAAATTTAGATGACCGAAGCGAAGATGCCACCTCCATGACTCATTCTCTGTGAGTCCTTGAAAACACTTCTCAACTTTTGTGTTTAGATGCAAGGGAAACATGCGGTTCCTTGTCATCTTAATACAAGCTATAAGACCTCCTTTTGCATTTTTCAACCAAAGGTGGTTGTTCTCCATATATACTTTATATCCTTTTTCGAGTAATTGACCGATGCTGAGAATATTACTTTTCATGTTAGGAATATAATAAACATCGGAAATATACTCGGGCTTACCATCCTTTTGATAGATTTTGATCTTCCCTCTGCCTTCAACGGAGAGTTTTGAAGAATCTCCCAAGCTCACACTTCCATGAACTCCTTCTGCGAGTTCCATGAATAGTTCTTTCTTCTCGCACATGTGGTTGCTAGCACCCGAGTCAAGGTACCAAACATCATTCTGCACACTTGAATCATCATGAGCAAGACGAAGAGTAGAATTCTTACCCATGTCATTTGTTGCTTCAGCAAGATTGGTAAGATCTTCAGTTCTGTGCCAGCAATCTGAGGCATAGTGTCCAAATTTTTGACAGTTGTAGCATTGGACGTTCTTGTTGTTTCCACGTCCAGATGTAAATCTTCCCCGATTGCTTCGTCCTCGACCTCTGAAGCTTTGGAACTCCACTTGATTTTGAGTGGTTCATTGTTGGGGACCACGTCCCCTGCCTCTGCCATGACCACGACCTCTACCATGTGAGCCACGATCATTTAGAGTCAGCTTTGACTCGAATGCTTGTTCCAAGGCTATGGAACCAGTCTTCTTTTGCATGCGTTGCTCAGGAACTTGGAGAGATCCAAAAGCTCCTCTATTGAGATCTCCTCCAAATTCTTGGACTCCTCAATTGCCGCTGTCACGTGCTCGAACTTTGATGTGAGAGATCGCAGCAATTTCTCCATCACTCGGATGTCCTCTATCTTCTCTCCATTTCTCCTCATTTTATTCACAATTAGAAGTAATCGTGAATAATAATCGGAGATTTTTTCTTCATCTTTCATTTGAGCGGCTTCAAGATCGCCCCTCAAAGTTTGAAGGCGAATTCGCTTCACCCGCTCGACTCCTTTGTAGATGGTAGCAAGGATTTCCCATGCTTCCTTGCTCGTTGTTGCTTCGGCAACTCTCTCGAAGGTATACTCGTCTAACCCTTGATAGAGTAGAAAACGAGCCTTGCTATCCTTCTTTCTTTGCTCTTTAAGAGCCTTCTTCTCTTCGGCAGTGTAGGCGGCTTCTACCTCCGGTGTGGGTTCCTTAAACCCATCAACGATCAGCTCCCACAACTCTTGAGAACCAAATAGAGCTTTCATCTGAATTGACCAACTCTCATAGTTATCTTTCAATAACTTGGGCACTTGTGGATTGATGAGATTGTTGGTAGAGGCCATGAGGAGAAGAGGAAACAAAATTGAACTGGCTCTGATACCAATTGTTGTATACTAGTCTACGGACTAATATACTATAATCTAAAATTTTAAGAGGATAGCAACTTTTTTTTTCTTGCTTGCTTGCTTTATTGCTTGATACAAAAAACAAAGAGGTACATGGCCTTTTATAGGCTTCAAAACTTATAAGAATAGCAACCTCCAAATTCAAGAATAGCAACCTCCAAATTGATGATGACTCACTTGATGATGACTCCTAATTGATGATGACTCATCGTTTCTAAATTGATAATGATGACTCTTCAATCTTTCTAATTAAAGATGATGACTCTTTATTTCTCTCAATTGATGATGAATCCTAATTGATGATGACTCATCATTTCTAAATTAAAGATGATGACTCTTTATTTTCCAAAATCATAAAGACATTTTTATTTGATATTCTAACACTTTTTCTTCTTCTTCTTCCTTTTCTTTTCTTCTTCCAGGTTTCTTTCTCTCCCTCTCTTCTCTTTCTTTTCCTCTCTCCCTCACCTTCTCTCTCTCTCCCCGCTCTCGGCCGGAGCTGGGCCGTCGCCGGCAGGCCGGCCGGCCCGCACCCGAGCAAGCAGCAGCACATGCTGCTGCTGCTCCTCCTTTATTGGGTTTGGGTAGAACCCAAACCCAATAACTCTATTGGGTAAGTGGGAAACCCAATAACCCCCAAACCCGTTAACCCGTTTACCTATAAGTTAATTGGGTTTGGGTAATGGATCCAAACCCGACCCATTATGAGCCCAAACCCGCATCCAAACCTAATAAAGGTACTTTTTCAGAAAACCCCCTGCTACTATTTATTATTTGCATTTAAAATATTTATATTTACATATTTAACCCTTTTTATTATGATTTAGTATTCGGGCGATATCGGGAGCATCCGGACTCCGATTTGGACGCTTCTGGATCCGTTGCGATCGTGGAAAGAGAGCTACCCTCTCATGACTAGTTTGTGAGTGTTTTCCTTTTATAAATTATATTTTATCATGTTTAGTATCTTGGTTGGTTGCCTAATTAATAAAACGTGATTATCGGTAAATCATTATAATTATTAAACACTAAATGTCATTGTTGGGAAATCCGTAGTCCCTGTAAGTAAAACATACTGATAGATAGATGATACCTGATCTGGATGATTGGCTAATTAACGAGATTTCCGAAGTTAATAATGTTCCTAAGTAAACCTAGTCTCTAAATTGATACTTAAAATAGATTATTCTGTTTCATAATTTGGTGGCACCTACCGTATTCAGAATATAGGAATCGTTATTCTTATTAGCAGTAGTTGACACTCGAGTAGATGCTATTACCCCAGATGCTAACATTAGTATTCACACTATGACTTGGATATCCTATCACACGGGACACTGTTATCTCATGTACATGTAACACCGTTACACAGATCCTCTTACACGCAACACTATGTCCCACCGGTACATAGATACACCGATTCACTAGACGTTGACATTTCATTACTACTACATGCATATTGTCACTCTGCCATGGATATGCGACACTGATAGTTCATGTGCTAGTATCACCGTTGCACAGTTACTATGTGGATCACCGTTCATATTGCATGTCATACTCATGTATTCCTGTTACATGATTGTTTCCCGTTACATCTATTGATATTCTTGTTATTGATATTCCCGTTACTGGACATGAGAGCTGTTGATATGCGATTTGTGGAATCCCACATCTATTGTTCCCGTTTCCCGTTATATTGTTCCCGTTTCCCGTTATATTGTTCTATGCTATCAACAGAGCTCAGGTCCAGTTATCAGGTTAACTGTATCATGTATTGTATTTGTGCTTGTTATATTCAGATCATAAAGCTAACTTGGGTATGAGGGAGACTTGACGGTTGATTAGATCTTATCGGGTGATGTACTGGATCCATATTGTTAGTCCCACTGCAGGGGACGGTAGTGCTACCTACCAATTGCTCCATGAGCTCCCGTTACTTGATTATTGTTTCCCTCTTAGCGGAGGGCCCTGGTCTCAGCAGCCAGGGGTTTGTTTAAGGCCGTGATCCCGGGTATGCACGGGATACACCTACCGGATAAGAACTCCTCGACCATGGGTTTCCAATTAAATAATAAAACAGTATACACAATAGTGATGTCGGGAACACTTGTTATTTGGTCACTCTCTCGTTTGGATAATGGTACCCGTAGGCCATGTCCAGATGGGTTCGACTGGAGTGCGGGCTCCAGTATGACTGCCAGTGGTATGGGACACTGAAAGAGATTGATTAAAATACCAGGTGGTACTGATTGCTACTATTGTATAAATATCATGACTTACCTGATACATGTATACTCTTGTTTAGTTGTACTTGTTACTGTTCTTGATAATTTATCCGCATCATGTTACATGTGTACTTTGTTACTTTACCTGGTACATGTTACACTTTCTGCGGTGGCATACTACTCATGTACATGTATAATCTGCATCACATATATTCTGTTTTCTATATACCTTACAGACATCATTACTGTATATGCACAACACCGTATTATGGTTATCTTACATATTGCCCATCTGCATGTTCACTTCTATCATGTCACCACTATACAAAGGTATCTTACATATTGCCCATCTGCATGTTCACTTCTATCACGTCACCACTATACAACAGTATAAATTGTATAAAACTAGAGACTACTGTGGACATGATCCGATGAGAACATGCTAGGAGGTGATGGTATTAAAATATGTTATTGTTATATTTCTACATATTATTAAAGTTCTATTATATGGTATCACTAGTACATAAACATGTATTATATATTATTATCGTGCTTGTATTACTATTGTATCTATTACTGACTCCTTCATTTTACCACTCACTAGGTCGCTTTCTGACGACCCTGGTTTTGCGTGCCCAGGTTGGAAATCCGAGTTACCGTATCATCAGATAGTGCCTTGGCGTCACATAGGAGATTCCTCATCGAGATTATTCATAGGTATCTTAGTGATTTCTTTCTGTTATCTTATTTATCCCTGTTTTTATATCTGTCATGATCCCTAACCCCTTTCTGCAAGCATTCTTGTTCTTATTTCATGCTGGAACTCATGTATATATGGAGGTTATTTATTGTACTGAGGCTTAGCGTACGTACGTGAGGGTTTTCCACCCTGCGTATTGATTGGTCACTAATGTTGCATATTTAATGTCACATTTCCATACTTATTTTAGAATAAAAGCCTGCATTGTCCTAATTATTTGTCTAATTTATTTGCAGGCCCAATCCTTAAGGAGATGAAGAGAAATGAGCCCAAAGCCCACCAGAATTCTGAATTAAATCAGAGTTAATTCGCACAAATAAAATCAGGGCAAAATCAAGAGGTTGAAACCGGTTGAGAAGAATCCTCTCAGAACCGATCGGTTAAAGCCAAGAAATCCAAGGTCATTTCGTCAGAATCCGGAGCTCCAACGGACAAAACCAACAAAGGATAAAGCCAGAAGAAGACCCCGGACAGACCCACCAAAGCCGCGTTTTTGCGGCAATCCTGGGGAGTTACGGGGAGCGTGAACTCCCCCGACCTCCCCGGGATTCTGGTTGTTAGGGTTTCTGCCTATAAAAGGCCATATTGTGCACTGAAAATGGACGTGAATGCAGATTAGGATTTTAGACTAGTTTTTCCATTTTGTAGTTTAGTTTTTACTTTTATGTAACTTGTATGTAACTTAGGGTAGAAGAAGATTCATGTAAGTAGAGAGAGGGACTGATGTTGAGAGTGACACCGACGATGTACCCTACTCCTTTCTTTCATTGTCTCAGTAAGCAATAAAGGTAAACTTTTCTTTGTGTTCGTTTCTTTACTTCCTTTACATTTGTTTTGCTTTTCGATTTCCTTTTCTACTTCACCTTGGTTATATGTGTTGAGTCTACAAGTGAACTCTAAAGCAAGTACACCGATGCTACGTGAGAACCAGCGATAGTTCATAAAGACGTTCTCCTCTTCCAAGCTCGCATCACTTCGTTCTTCTTATGCTTGACGATATAATGTGCACGGGGCCGAGTTCGAGTTTATGATCTATGCGTTGAACGCCTCCGAAGCACAAAGGTAGAACTTGCAAAAAGGTTTCCAAGTAAGTCATCACCAAACTAGGTAAGTAATTCTTAACTTTCTTTCTTTTCTTTTATCGCTATAGAATAGATCGCCAACACGATTTCTTTCACCACTTCTTCCCAATCGTTTTCGATCTTTTCCTCCACTTCATTTGTACATAGTCGCTTTTTATTGTTTTCTGATTTTCCATCTTCTTCATCTCTCGCTTTCTCTCTAACTTTAACTATACTTTCTTTTTTTTCATAACATAAAACAGAGAAGAACCTTCGCTTATTTTCATAAGATTTCAATAAAACTGTAAACGCTTCCATCGCAAACCCTCCTTGTGGATCACGACCCGCATTAGCCACTTGCTATAGTGGAAGTATTGAGCACTTGCACATTTCCTTTCTTAAGTTCTATAATCTCATATTTTGTGTGCAGGTTTAGCTTCAATCAAATTTTGGCGCCGTTGCCGGGGAGGGTAAAACGGTTTTTATTGAAATCTGAATTTTTATTGCAAATTTTGAGAACTAAACGAATTTTCTTCTCTGTTGCAGGTTATAGGTTGAAGAAAACAGGAACTTTGCATTGCAGTGACATATAAGTGGACCTGGGCCTCTGCTCTCGAAAGCAGAGACCAGGATCCCTCCAAATTGCCCGCAAAATCCTGGCTTTTGCCGCAAATTTGCGGCAATAAGGAGTGAACTACTGATCATTTTTCTGCAGGGTCTCTGATTCTGCAAAATACTTCTGCTGCATTACTTAATTCCCTGTAATATTCACCCTATACCTGCTTAATAAAGTCAACAGTAAAAATTGGTTGTAATCGTTAAAAGTTGATTAGACATTTGCATTTCTAGGCACGTGTCTTTTCAATTCATTTACTTTTACTGTTGAAGAGTGCTGGAGGCAAGGTACGTTTTGCATTGCATGTAGACTAGGAATCAACTCTTGCTTGATTTTCATGCTTTGAGTGTATCCTAGTTATATTTCTTGTACACTTGCACAATTCAATTTTAAGGGCATACCCGTAAATAAGATAAGGTGGGGATTTTATCACCCTTTCCTTAGCCCGCAAATCATTTTCTCAAGCACTCACTAACCCAAGCCTAATTTATAAAAAGTAGACGTTGGCCCTAGGGACATCTCGGACTCATTTAGGAGATTATCCTAAGGGGGAAAAATGTTGGAATCTAACTCCTACAAAATCAGTGTCTAGGAAAGGGATTGAGGGCCGAAAGCCCGAAGGTTGGTGGTTATTTAATTAAGGAACGTCTTTGACGAAAAACCTCCCACCAACCTTGCCCTGACCTGGCTGATTAGCTTATGGTTAAAGTCTACATTAGACCTCCCGTGGACAGTCTAACCTGTTAGGAGTCGTCTAGGTCCTAAGTCTACCCTAACTTAGGCTAGAATTTTTTTCTTTTTTTGTTAGTTTATTTGTTTTTTTTTCTTTGTTTGTATTCTATTGTGTGATATGGACTATAATAATAATTTTTCAACTACAATAATAATCCATATTACACACCTACTTCATTTTCGGATATTACCAACCCGGCATATCATAACTTTGACCAACCTAGTGTGCGGATTGGTCTTATCCGAATCAATATGACCCATACCCCCCATCTAATAACTATAATTTCCATAATGATTTTAACTCTTCACCGAGTCAGTGGGGATTCACCTCCCCGAGCATAATTTCCAACCACCTTGTCCTTCTTCTCCACCTAGTCCACAATATTTCCAAGAGTCATACTCAGTTCCACCCGTCCAAATAGGAAACCATCAATTATGGAAATGAGTATGCGTGAGTCCAAACACAAATCCAAAATCTGATGGACTCACGATTTCACTACCACTTCCAAGACAATTCTTCATCTTTTCATCAAAACAATGACATATCAACTATGAAAAGATGCTTGAAGCCATGACTCAGGCTCAAAACACTCGTAATCGTGACATAGATATGATGGTCGAATCTCTACGTTACACCGTCCTGATGTCACTAACTATTCTGTTAGAGCCGAAGAGTCATGTAGTTTTGGAAATCAAGATTCCATTTCAGAACAACCACTTGAACTTGCCCAAACTCCAAATTTTGAAAAAGATATTGATAGTTTAGCAAGTTTTTCTTTTCTTAAAATAGAACTTGAGAATGAATATGATCTTGAACCCCAACTTAGTGATTCAATGCTTCTTCCTGATTCAATAATGACTCCGGTATCTTCACCTGATTTCGATCTTTTCCCCGAGTCAACATTGGATCCTGTACCAATCCATAATGAAATTGAATCACCCATCTGTGAGGATCATATTGAACTTGACCAATTATACACTCTTGAAGATCCTATTGACAAATTGGCAAGTTCTCAATTTTTTGATATTGAAGTCAATGAGATATGTGACCTAGATTCTCATATCTGTGATCCAGTTCAGCTTTCTGAATCAATCTTGACTCCTGTTGTGTTACCAAACTTGAGTAATGTTTTAGAGTCAGTTTTGATTCCTCCACCTATCATTCATGAACTGGAATCACCCACATTAAGTCACATTCCATTGTTAGAAAATACATGTGGACTGGAGTTTCAATTTCTTGACTTGGACCCAATTTCTGAACCTATTTCGACTCCTGAACCTTTACTTGACTTAAGTCACCTTCCTGAGTCGGTATTAGTTCCTGTCCTTCCTGAGTCCAAGTCAACTGTTCTATCATTTCATACTCCATTCTGGGACGAGGTGGTTGATAAATTTGACTCCGAAATTAGTTATGGAATATGGAAATTAGATGGGGTCACATACTTAATAAAAATCCTTCATGGATATACAATTTTAATGGGTTATATTAAAGATAGTGCTGGTGGGTTCCTTCGAGACCCAAGAAAAGTGGATTGGGCCATGTTTCGTGGACCAATCAGACCACCACCGGAACCACCACCTTAAGGTAACATTTTCCTTCCCTTTCGTCTTTTTCATGCATCTATGCATTAATTCATACATTGAGGACAATGCATGAGATAGGTGTGGGAGGGTCTAACATAACTTTTCTTTTTTTTCTTTAAAAAAAAATTAACATTTTTCTTTACTTTTAAAAACTTTTTGAAAAATAGAAACAATATTTTGACTTATTTTTAAGAAATTAAGTTAATTTTAAGGAATAAGAAAATCCAAATTATGATTTCTTATACTGGTCAAAAGAAGATTATTTGTTTGATTTTTAGAGTTAGGAAGATAATTTGTCAAAGTAATTTGGTCTTGATCTTTACCTGGATGAAATATGCACACTTCATACACTTACACACTTAGGGTTCAAAAACAATGATTCTTATGCCTTATAAAAATATATATATATAAAAAAAATAAATAAGTCTAATTATTGATTAGCTAGGTGCTTTGGCCTAAGCAAGCCTTAGTATTTATGCGAAAGATGATTAGATCCTCTGATTAAGCTGGGTATTTGTGCCTAATAAAGCATAAGTATCACGCCTAAAAGGGATTCATATAATAAAATCCTTATTTTTGTGGCCTTATTTGCTCGAGTCCTTAAGTCCTTGGGGGTGTTTTCTCACCTGGTGCCCTAAGACCGTTTGGTTGGGAGTCATCGATTAGAGGCTCGTTACATGGGTAGATTAGAAAGCCTAATAAACTAAGGAATAATACCACAAAAAAAAAAGTAAAAGTATATATATAAATAAATAAGGCATAAGAGTTAGAGTTAATGAACCCTTAGTCAAAATTTTCACAGTCACAAGGTGCATATGACTTAGGGTAAAGTAATAGACTAGATGAGCAGTACAATTGACTCCTTACTTTGATTGATAACAATTTTTGAATAGAAACTAAGTTTAGGAATAAAAAAATTCGGGTTTCCTATAACTTATAGATTGCTTAGATCTTACAATCATATTTCAAATATTTTTCTCTTTCAAAATGCTTTTCGAAAATACTAACTCTTTATTTCCCTTTCTTTATGGATTTTGTAGGTGCAATCCGCTGAAAACCCTCACGAGACAAAACTCGTCCTCTAGGGGGAACCTAGAGGTTTAACGGCTTGTTGCACATGCTCAGTGCAATCGCGTGACCTGCGAAAGTGGTCTAATAATCCTTAGTATAGTTTAGTTGTTTTGCTCGAGGACGAGCAAAAGATAGGTATGGGGGTGTGATTGGTCACTAATGTTGCATATTTAATGTCACATTTCCATACTTATTTTAGAATAAAAGCCTGCATTATCCTAATTATTTGTCTAATTTATTTGCAGCCCAATCCTTAAGGAGATGAAGAGAAATGAGCCCAAAAGCCCACCAGAATTCTGAATTAAATCAGAGTTAATTCGCACAAATAAAATCAGGGCAAATCAAGAGGTTGAAACCGTTGAGAAGAATCCTCTCAGAATCGATCGTTAAAGCCAAGAAATCCAAGGTCATTTCGTCAGAATCCGGAGCTCCAACGACAAAACCACAAAGGATAAAGCCAGAGAAGACCCCGGACAGACCCACCAACAGGGTGTGGCCAGATGGCCACACCCTTGCCGCAAAAACGCGGCAAAAGCCACGTTTTTGCGGCAATCCTGGGGAGTTACGGGGAGCGTGAACTCCCCCGACCTCCCCGGGATTCTGGTTGTTAGGGTTTCTGCCTATAAAAGGCCATATTTGTGCACTGAAAATGGACGTGAATGCAGATTAGGATTTTAGACTAGTTTTTCCATTTTGTAGTTTAGTTTTTACTTTTATGTAACTTGTATGTAACTTAGGGTAGAAAAAGATTCATGTAAGTAAGAGAGAGGGACTGATGTTGAGAGTGACACCGACGATGTACCCTACTCCTTTTTTTCATTGTCTCAGTAAGCAATAAAGGTAAACTTTTCTTTGTGTTCGTTTCTTTACTTTCCTTTACATTTGTTTTTTCTTTTCGATTTCCTTTCTACTTCACCTTGGTTGTATGTGTTGAGTCTACAAGTGAACTCTAAAGCAAGTACACCGATGCCTACGTGAGAGCCAGCGATAGTTTCATAAAGACGTTCTCCTCTTCCAAGCTCGCATCACTCGTTCTTCTTATGCTTGACGATATAATGTGCACGGGGACCGAGTTCGAGTTTATGATCTATATGCGTTGAACGCCTCCGAAGCACAAAGGTAGAACTTGCAAAAAGGTTTCCAGTAAGTCATCACCAAACTAGGTAAGTAATTCTTAACTTTCTTTCTTTTCTTTTATCGCTATAGAATAGATCGCCAACACGATTTCTTTCACCACTTCTTCCCAATCGTTTTCGATCTTTTCCTCCCACTTCATTTGTACATAGTCGCTTTTTATTGTTTCTGATTTTCCATCTTCTTCATCTCTCGCTTTCTCTCTAACTTTACTATACTTTCTTTCATTTCATAACATAAAACAGAGAAGAACCTTCGCTTATTTTCAAAAGAATTTTCAATAAAACTGTAAACGCTTCCATCGCAAACCCTCCTTGTGGATCACGACCCGCATTAGCCACTTGCTATAGCGGAAGTATTGAGCACTTGCACATTTCCTTTCTTAAGTTCTATAATCTCGTATTTTGTGTGCAGGTTTAGCTTCAATCACGTATGTACGTCGCCACAACGTCTCCGTATTCTTGGGATCGGGGCATTACAATAATGGTGTTCATACTACAAAAGCCGAATCAAGATTAGCAACCCTACATAAATAATCATCATTTAGGGTACTCTTCAAAGCATGATGGCTTTTGAGTTAGCCTCATTATACTTGCTATTACTAACATATGAATCCTTGTGGTAGCAAGATAAACATGAATACGTAGGCCTTTGAGGTATAATTGTTGGCGCAAAAGCCATTAGCCTAAGTTTTGATGATTACAAAATATATGTAGTTAGGTATTAACAAAGTTGTTTAAATAAAGTTTCAGGTAAAAAAACATAGGTTGATTGACGGCTCCAACACAAACTCACACATTTGGAAGCCGCAAAGATGTAGATCCCAGAGCCCAGCACACTAGAAGAGCTCAAGGATCAATCAACAAATTGAGAAGAACTATAAAGATTTGTATATTTGCATTTTTCTTTTTAGTTAGGATTTATAGTCTATTTGTCAAAACATAAATGATAGAGGTTGATAACATTGGGATTGCCACACACACACATTTGATATTGCTTCATGCTTTCAAACAAAATTTCTTATCATTTCAGAAAAACAAAGTTTGAAAAATTCGATTTTTGGAAAAACGGTTTTTAGTTTGGAAAATAATTTTTAACAAAATATAGTTCAAATCTTTTTAGTGTTGATCTATGATCACACTCTGATCTTTCCTAGCCTAAAATCTATTTTGTATCTACCCGTTAAAGAAAATTTACCAAAATTTTAGACTTCAAAATCCTTTCAAAAAAACTGTCTTTGGCCTTGTCTGGTCGACCGTCCCGGTCGACCGATGGCAGAGCAGAACTGCTCTGTCGTCGACCGACATGCACCAATGTGCATTGTGGCACATCGGTCGACCGTTCCGTCGACCGGCACAAAGAGCAGAGCTTCTCTGTTTGTCCCGGTCGACCGTCCGTCGACCGACAGAGAGTGGTCACTCCTGTTTAGGATTCGGTCGATCGTCCGGGTCGACCCTTTCCCAACGGTTGGAAATCCGACCGTTGGCGGTCGACCGACAGCAGTCAGAATCTTCTGACAAATTCCAACGGCTATTTTTTGGCTTGTCTTTTGTTGGGGCTTCTCCCAACGAATATTTTGGCCTGTTTTACCCTGTTTTCTTCCCTATAAATAGTGGGAGTATTTTACAAACTCAAATACAAGATTTACAAGTTAAAGATCAAAGTTTTTCAAAATTTAGCCCTTTAGCAAAAGAGTTTCAATTAAGCCAAATTTCCAATCCTTTTAGCTTGAAGCTTTTCCTCTACTTCTCTTCTAGATCTTTGCACTACACAATCACAAAAGTTTCATCTCCTCATCTTGTTTGTAGGATTGTGCAAGTGAGCTTTGTTTTGTGATCAAGCATTGATCACCAATTCTTCAAATTGAGAAGTTGTAGAGGTTGCGGCCTCAAACGAGCTAGTGGCTCCTAGTTGGTGTTGCGGCACCGTGAGAGAGGACAAATGTGTCCAAAGAGTTCTAGTGAGAACTTGTATTGACAATCCGGTGGATCAAGCATAGTGGAAATCCTTCATCGTGTTGAAGGCGGGGACGTAGAGCAGTGGCTCGAACCTCAAAAAAAAGAAACATATTCTCGTGTTTGCAATTGTCCACATATCTCTAAACTCTCTCCTTTACTTGCACTATTATTTGTTTACTTTCTTGCAAGTCTTATTATTGTTGTGTTTTTATTGTTAATTAGTTTTTAATCCGTATTATTTGGTACTTAGTATAGCCTTCACTTATTCACCCCCCTCTAGGTGATTTCGATATGACATCTTAACTTTTCAAGTTTGGATATTAAGAATGTCAAAAGTGGGAGGTGACATGAAATCCATGTGTGTGTAAACAAATATTGTGATTAGCTATAAATGAGGATCTTTAATCAAGGTTGTTAAACTCAAATCAAGAGCACTTGGCTCTGATACCAATTGAAATCACCTAGAGGGGGGTTGAATAGGTGACTAGCTAATCTAATGGTGAATTAATGCGAAATTAAAACTAGTTAGGCAAACTAAAATTTTTAAGCACAACACACCAGTATTAACCTAAGAGTGTAGCCGAATTCCCCCATTAAGGGCTCTGGACTATCTCCTCAAGATTCCTCTAGATAAGAGTTGAGGTGCCGCTTTGGCTCTCTTGGTTGAATACAAGTGTGAGCAAACAATCCCCAAGCATATAACAATATAAGCACAAAATATATCAAGCAAGTAAAGATATGAGCAATAAGCAATAAGTAAGTAAGATATAAAGACAAGTGAGAGATAGAGAGAGCAATCGAAACACGGGAGATTTGTTTCGAGCTTCGAGCACACTTGCTCTACGTCCTTACCTTCAACACTATGAAGGATTTTCCACTAGAATCGATCTCACTGGATCACTCGGTGCCGCAACACCTATGAGGATTCATACTAGAACTCTTGGACTCACTAGTCCCCTCACTTGCTCCCGCAAGAACTACACACTGCAAGCACACTAGCTTGTCGAGGCCGCATCTCTACAACGAGCTCTCACTAGAACTCGAAACCACGCGCACCCGCAAGTCCGCCTCCTCAATACAAGAAAGAACTCTTGGTGATCTAAACACTTGATCATCTAAAAACAATCTTACAACAACTCTCCTATAAGGATGGATTTAGCAATGGATAGTTCAAGTGTGTCTGAGAGAAACAAGGATGGAAGTTGTGGAAAACACAAGAAAATCACTTTTGAAAACTCTTTGATAAACTCTCCTTTTGATTTGAAAATATTGGCTCTAAAACTTATGGAGAAAACCACTGAAATAGATATGCAAGACTAGCCCAAAAAACTCTCTTCAAATCTTGTAGAAAAAGTCCATGGGAGCCCCAATATATAGGCTAGGAAAACTACCGTTGTCCATATATCTCTAAACTCTCTCTCTCCTTTACTTGCACTATTATTTGTTTACTTTCTTGCAAGTCTTATTATTGTTGTTGTTTATTGTTAATTAGTTTTTAATCCGCATTATTTGGTACTTAGTATAGCCTTCACCTTTTCACCCCTCTAGGTTGATTTTAATTGGTATCAGAGCTAACCCTAGCATTTGGTTTAAACCACCTTAGGGAGACCCTCATTATTGGCTATATCTATTTGTTGCATTTATTATTTGTTGTGCACTATACTTGTATTCATGGCATCAGTTGACTTTTCTAGCATCAAGTCTCCACCCAAATTTGATGGGTTGAACTTCCCCATTTGGAAGGTCAAAATGAACCTATTCCTAAAATCCCTAAGAGTTAGAGTTTAAGTCCATCACTAAAGAATTTATTGAACCTCTCACTGATGAGAGAACATGGTCCGAAGAAAACCTCTAAGGAGTATGAGGCCAATGCTAGAGCCCAATATGCACTCACTCAAGCATTAAATGAAGATGATTTTTCCCGCATCATAAATTGCAAATCTGCTTATGAAGTTGGAATGTGCTTATTGTTACTTATGACGGAACGTCGCAAGTCAAGAGATCTAAATTAAATTGCTCCGTTCTCAATATGAGAATTTCTATATGCTTGATAATGAAGGCATAGATGATATGCTCACTCGTTTCACCTAATTATACTAACGCCTTATCTTCTTTAGGTGACAACATCGACAATTACCAAAAGATCCGGAAGGTCATTAGAGCTCTTCCAAGTCTTGGGAAGTCAAGGCGACCAACCTCAAAGAGCTAAATGATAGGGAGAAGATTGTCTTCTCTGGCTTCATCGGCAATCTCAAAAACCCATGAGATGGAGATGAAGGTAAGAGAAGAAAGGAAGGAACCAAAGAAAAAAGCTCTTGCTTTCAAGGCGACTCTATCCTCCTATGATGAAGAGGATTCATCGGAAGACTACGATGAAGACTTTGCCATGCTCATAAGGAAGGTAGGCAAAATGTTCTATATAGAGGTAGACAAGCAACTTCCAAGAGGGAGACCTCAATGAAGATTTGAAAAGAAGAGAGAGGAACCGGGTCCATGTTTTCATTGCAAGAAGACGGGACACCTAATTAACCGATTGCCCCTCTCTACAAGCTACTACATCCAAGAACGAGCAAAAGAAGAAAAAGGTAATGGTGGCCACGTGGGATGACTCGGAGTCGGAATCTGAAGAGGAGACCGACGCCGCTCACATGTGCTTCATGGCACATGGTGATGATGCTTCCAAGTATGCCTAAAAAACTCTTTAGATGATGAAGACTTAACCATGGATGAACTTACTCATTTTTTTGAAGAATTACAAAGTAGGTATGAAATATCACTTGCCCAAATAAAAAATTGAAAAGAAAAATGATTCTCTAAAGAATAAATTTGAGTTTGTTTTAAAAGAGAAAAATGAATTATCAAATTTTTTGAGAAAATGAAAAAGGATTTGAAAAATACAAAACCTCTTGTAAAGGAAAAGCCCTATTTCTACTTGCAATAAAAATAAATTTTAGAGATCCAAAAACGTATTGAAGTTTTTGATACAACTTTAAAAAATGTGCTTTTGACATGACTAAATTTGCATCTAGGTTTCCTAAAAGAATATCCCAAGGGAAACACACTCATCATCATGCTTCAAACTCACACAAGCATGCACACACACACACGAGCATGCATTTATGTATGGTAGAATTTATACTTGTGCACATTGTGGCCGCAAAGGACATTTAGCTAAATTTTGTTAATGCTAAGCTAAACTATCAAAATAAAAATGTTTGGGTTCAAGAAAAACTAACCCTATAGAACCCAAAAAGATTTGGGTACTAAAAGGACACACCGAATTTAATTGATGCAGATGTGTCGTCCTCCTCCAAGTCTTAGGGGGAGATGGTGCCCGGGTGGTGAATGCATCAACACTCAACGAACACATCGTCGCTTGCATCACTATCGAGAGGCACCCATTTTGGAGAATACTTATGGTTTGGTAACTTGTCCACATAAAATTTTCTTTTTATATGCATAGGATTGCTAGTTGCATTTTTTGTGATATTGTGCCTTACATGTGTAAACTTGCATATCATTTGTTTGTATCTTTGACATGATTGAGAATATATTCATGTTTCTTTGCCATATGTTATTTGTCCATATATCAAGATTTTGTTAAAATGAAGTTTTATAATAAAAATTTATTTAACCATATTAAGCAAATAAATAGAGATGGCAATTGCGCGCCTCAACTCTTATCTAAAGGAATGTCGAGGAGAAGTTAAGAACCCTTAACGGAGTATTCGGCTTCAACATCTCTTATTTATCGCTTTATTAATTTGGAAATAAATATTAATAATAATAAATAAAATGAATATAAATTTTTTTGAGTTTTTCATGCCAAGAAGGATTTAAATTGTTTCAACATCATTTTATGATTTTACAATAAATATTACTTTTCTGGTTAGAAGAAAATAAAATTAAAAACACTAAATGTAAAAACAGTTTTCCTCTCTGTTTTCAGCATACACGGTCGACCGGTCGGTCGACCGATCTGGCCTGGTATAGGCCTGGTCGACAGACCCGGTCGATCGATATTGCCTGGAACAGAAAATTTTTTTCTGCCCATAGCCAGTCGACTGTAGCGATCGACCGATTGAAACAAGTGCTCTCGGTTTCCACCGGTCGACCGGCCCGGTCGACCGGCAGTCGGGTATGCTGTCTTTTTACCCGATTGTATATACAACCCTGAAATCACCTAGAGGGGGGGGGGAATAGGTGATGGCTATATGATAATGGCAATTATGCGGAATTTAAAATTTAACTCTAACAATTATCACAATACAATACTTGCAAGAATTAAACAAGGTAAAGGTCAAGTAATTAAAGAGATAGAGTTAGAAGAATTTGAGCAAACGCAAACACGCCGATATGTTTCCGAGGTTCGAGCCACGCTCTACGTCCCGCCTTCACACTTGAAGGATTTTCCACTATTGAGGATCCCACCGGATCAACAATACAAGGACAACACTTGTCCGTCTCCCGTGATGACACTTCACCACCTTGAGCACACTAGCTCGCCTTGAGGCCGATGCCTCTACAACTTCACTCAATTACAATGGAAGTGATCACACTTGACCACTTTACAAAAAGCTCACTAAGCACAATCCTAGAACCAAATAGGAGAGTTAGAGTATGGGATTGTGTAGTGCAAAACTAGAGAGAAGTAGAGGAATAGGCTCCAAGAAAGGTGATGGAAATTTAGGCTTTGGAGAGAAAAATCTTTTCTTTTGAAAACTTTGGAAATCTTTGAAACTTTTGTAAATTGCACTTGATAGCTCTAAAATCATCATTAGTCATATCATATGAAGTGACCACCTATTTATAGGGGTCAAAAACTGCTCAAGAGATTCGTTGGAGACAAATCCCAAAAGTCAAAAAGTCAGAAAATAGCTGTTGAGTCTGTCAGAATTTTTGACAGACTACCGGTCGACCGGTTCGGTCGACCGCCAACGGTCAAAAATCCGACCGTTGGGGCTCACTCGTCGACCGGTGTTCGGTCGACTGGCAATTTCCAGAGAGCAGCAGGTTGGGGTTGGGGCCGAGTATCGGTTCGACCTCCCGTCGACTGATACGCACATGCACATTTGTGCATGTCGGTCGAGTGCCGGTCGACTGCCGGTCGACCGGGCACTGTGAATTCTGAAAAATCAGAATCACAGACCTGGACAATTTTGGATTTTGGTTTTGGGTCTTGGATAAAATGTTTTGGTCTTGAAAAATCATAGAGTATGAGCATGTGTCATACTACTATCAAGGTAAAATACTTGGTAAAAATTCTTTTGATAAAACTTGATTTTCAATGAAATGTTTTTCCCAAAAACTAGTCTCTCTAAAATCGTATTTCCAAAATAGATATGTTCAACTAAAACTGAGTTTGGAAATAGAATATAGAATTATTTTGAAGCCATAAACCACTCTAGAAAATGTGTGTGTGTGATATCCCATATCTCTACTTCTACTATTTAGTTTTGACAAAATATTCTAAAATGAAAATAAACAAAGTACAAATCTTGGATTCTTTAGCAAGTCTTGATCTTCTTCTTGATCTATTCTTCAACGCAAATTCCCGAAGCTTCCTATGTGCTTTAGCTTGGGAATGCAAATGTTGGGCGAACTCCAAATTTGTGAGTCTTTTAGAGGAGTCGTCAAAATCTGTTTCTTTGAACCTGAAATACTTTAAAATCAAGATTATTAAATACATAACTAAATATGTTTTGCTATCATCAAAATAACCGGGATAATGGCCTTTGGGCCAACAATCTCCCCCTTTTTGATGATGGCAAAACATATGTAGTTATCATAAGATATTTTGGGTAGAGTCTTCAAATGAAGCTCCCCCTCAACATATGCATATATAAAAATCATACTCAGGCATATTATCACAATTGCTAAATCATAAACATCATATATCCATGCCCATAGAAAAATCTCAACTACACAAGTCATATCATAGATAAAAGGAAATGAGTCTCAACATGACATAAATACATACCACACAAGATATGTCCACACACAAAAATAAAAGGTGTCCAACACAACAAAATAAGTCAAGTACATAACAAAATAACAAAGAGTCATAACAAAATATCTCTCTCTCCAAATATCTCTCCCCCTTTTTGACATCATCAATAAAGGGGCATCAACAGCAGCATCACTCAGTCGCCTCGTCATCCTCCTCCTCGTCATCATCAGAGCCCTCGGCCATCGTCTGGTCATCACCATCATCTGAGGAAGAAGAGGAATCTACCTCCTCTGTATCCACGGCATCAACTCTGGGGCGCGGTGGTGGAACAGAGACGCGAGCTCTGGGAGGGAAAGGAGGACCAGCGGCAGGGAGACGACGAGCACCCGGAGTCCCATCAGGAACGACTATGTCCAATTTTGTGAACAAAGACTGGAACTGAACATCCACAAATCTCATGGATTCAGCCATATAGGACAAGTCGTTTCGGACCTCCGCCCGAAAAGCAGCATCCATAGCAGCACGAGCCTCCATATCTGCCCGAAGAGAAGCATCACGAGCAGCCATATCTGCACGAAGTGCAGAGACTTGCTCACCGACCCAGGCCTGATGTGCCTCGATCTGCGAGCGGAGCTCAGAAGAAGAAGCACCCTGAAACTCAGGAGCAGGAAAACAGGAGGTGGAGCTGGAGCTGGATCAGCTGCAGGAACAGGTGGTGGTTGCACAGCTGCGTGTCGACGCAACTGAGCTTCCATCATCTTCAAGGCAGCAGAATTGATATCAGAAGAGGGTTTTGAAGAGGCTTGACCAGAAAGATCGAAGTCTAAAGCCCTAAGCAAATGGGTAATGAGCATGCCGTAAGGCAGACTCCTACCAGCAGTGCGAATCTGATCACCACTCATGTGAGAAGCGATCACTCGAGGGAAATTTATCCTAATGCCTTTAAGGAGGCAATAGATAATCAAGGGAACAGGGCTCGAGCATGGCTGAATTCACCGGATTTAGGCACGATATTATGAAAGATAATCTTAGCAAGGACCTGAGATTGGAGGGAATACTGACTCACAATCTCATTCCTCACTAGATCGGGATTGTCATCCCGGTGAAGGAGAGTGGATGCGGTGAGTGAAGACTCACCCTCCGGATATTCAGGAAAATCATGTAGGTCATAATAGTAAACATCTATTCCATCAGTGGAAAGATGAAGAATCCTAGCAAATTGACCTAGGGAATGTTTATGTCCCTACCCATCACACGGGAGATGATCCGTTTCCCACTAAATTCAAAATTGGCATAGAAATAGGGAACCAAAGAAGTGTAAACCTTCTCCCTGATGGAGAGAAAATCCACAAGATTGTTGGCACGTAGAATGTGGGGGATATCTAGATGTTCAAAGTCTTGGATAGCCACATATCTACCCGAAATAGTATTCCTAGGGGCTAAATGTGTGTAACGATCAGAGGCAAGATCGTTACGGAACACAGGATCAGTCCTAGGGGCTTGAGATGAGGATTGGGCAGTGCCCTTTCCCTTCTCAGAACGATGTCTTTTAGGAGCCATGACAAAATCAAATTTTTAGGGTTTTGCAGGTAAAGGCACGATCTAGATGATTAATCAACCTAATATGAAGACAAAAGAAGTGATATATCTAAGCTAGAAAGGAAGAACAAGTGAAAAAATCCGAAATTTTTACCTTGAGAAAAATCAGAAACCCTAGCTTGAAAATCCAGAAATTCTGAGAATCTGACGGACGGATCGGCTTGAGATTGAAGATCCGAATTAGAAATGAGGAGTATGAAATGGGTTTTGAAGGAATTTGTGATCAGGTGAACGGATTTGAAGTTAGAAATTTGGAGAAGAGAGCTCCTGCGGGTCGCTGTGAGAGAAATGAAGAGAGAGCGAAACAGTGAGGAAAAAGTCCAAATATACGCCAGAATACGACTATCGGTCGACTGGGATTGAGGGACCGGTCGACCGAAAAGATACAGAGAGTCACGCATCTTGATCGGTCGACTGGTCCTATAACAACAGTCGACCGGTAGCACAAAAAAAAATACAAAATTTTTCTTCTCAGACAGAGCCGGTCGACTGGGGTTAGGGGCCGGTCGACCGGTAAGTCTGAAAATTCTGCTACCAGATTCTGACCAAAAAAAAATTTTAAATAAAAAATTATAACAAATAAAAATATGTTATATTATGATATACAGAGATACAACAATTATTTTTAAATCTTCATTTAGTGATCATATCAACAAAACTTCACACAAAATGATTTAATTTTATTTTACATATTTAAACAAAGATATAAAGATGTTGAAGCCGAATACCCAGTGACGGGTTCTGAACTTCATCCTCTAGATTCCTCTTGAATGAGTTGAGGTGCGCAATTGCCATCTTTAAGGTATTTGCTCAACTATGAAAATTTTCAAAAAGTTTTATTTTATTTATGAAATAGGTTTATATGTGTACAAGTATATAATCACAAATCTAAACTATACATGTAGATACACTATCTAACAAAATGGACATGTGGACAAATATGACATAACGCATAACAATACAAGATATGAAAATTAACACAAGGCATGTACACAACATGATAGAAAGGTAGTTTCTATATAAGCATGTATCAATAACGAACAAAAACAAACTAACAATTCTATACCATGTATACATGTCAAAAAGAAATCAAAATTGAACATGGCATATACAATCATGTTAGAGTTGCAAGTTTATACTAATTATGTATCAATGGAGCATAAAACTAAACTAGCAATCCTATAACAATTGTATATACAAAATTAAAAAAAACTCTTAAATGGAGATGTTACCAATTTACGGGTAGTCTCCAAAAATAGGTGCCTCCACGATAGCGATGCAAGCTAGATTTGAACTTTGAGCTTAGTTGCATCTACCACCCGGGCACCGTCTCCCCCTAAGTCTTGGAGGAAGTAGATCCACCTGTATCACCTACATTTGGAGGATCTTTTGGTACCCAAATCTTTGAGGGTCCTTAGGGTTAGTACCGGGGCGAACCCAAACATATTTTCTTAACATTATTCTTAGCATAGCAAAATTTTTCTAAATGGCCTTTGCGGCCACAATGAGTGCAAACATAAATTCTACCATTTCCATACATGTATGCATGCTTGTGAGTGTGAGCATGTTTCCGTGCATGTGTATGTGTATGAGATGCATGTTTCCCTGGGGTATTCCCTTAGGAAATTTAGATGCTATCTTTTTCAAATCAAAAGCATAATTTTTAAGTGTGGAGTCCAAAGCATCAACACGCTTTTGGATCTCAACAAAATCATTTTTATCTATTGAAACCATGGGGGTTTTACCCTTATTTGCAAGTTTATACTTATCAAAATCATTTTTCAAATTTTCAAATGCACTAGATAAAGCATCTTTTCTTTAACAACTATTTCTACTTTATATTTTAAAGCTCATTTTCTCTTTTTTAATTTCTTATTTTGAGATTGGGAAATCTCATACCTATTTTTGCAATTCTTCAAAAAATTTGTGCAAGTTCATCCATAGTTAACTCATCCTCATCTAAAGAGTTTTCTAGAGTTACCTTTGGTGCATCCCTCCCCATGTGCCATGAAACACATGTGCGCGGCGTCGACTTCCTCTTCGGATTCCGACTCCGTGTCATCCCAAGTAGCCACCATTGCTTCTTCTTTCTTTGCCCGTTCTTGGATGTGGTCGCTTGTAGAGCGGGGCAATCGGCAATGAGGTGACCGATCTTCTTGCAATGGAAGCAAGGACCGGGCTCCTCTCTTTTTCTTTCAAATCTCCCTTGAGGTTTCCCTCGCCGGAAATTGCTTTGTCTTCCCTTTTTGTAAAACATCTTGCCCACCTTCCGGATGAGCATGGCGAAGTCTTCATCGCACTCGTCCGATGAATCATCCTCGTCTTGAATTGTTGGAGCGGCTTTGAAGGCTATTGATTTCTTCTTGGGGTGCTCCCTTTCTTCTCGTACCTTCATCTCCATCTCATGTGTTTTGAGATTGCCGATGAAGCCGGAGAAGTCCATCTCCTCTTTGTCATTTAGCTCTTTGAGGGTTGTCGCCTTGACTTCCCAAGCTTGGGAAGAGCTCGAATCACCTTCCTTATCTTTTGATCGTTGTCAATCTTGTCGCCTAAGGAAGAAAGAGCATTTGTTATTTTTGTAAAGCGAGTGAGCATGTCATCAATGCTCTCATTATCAATCATGTAAAAATTCTCATATTGAGAACGTAACAAGTCAACTTTTGCTCTCTTGACTTGTGACGTTCCCTCATGAGTCACAATAAGCATGTTCCAAACTTCATATGCCGATTTACAATTTATGATGCGTGCAAGGTCATCTTCATTAAGTGCTTGTGTTAATGCATATTGTGCCCTAGCATTTGCTTCATAGTCTTTGGTGGTATCCTCGGACCATGTGCTCTCATCACTAGTTGGTTCAATGAAGTCTTTGGTAATGGCCCTAGCTACCCTAACACCTAAGGATTTCAAAAACAAGTTCATCTTGACTTTCCAAATAGGAAAGTTCAAGCCATCAAATTTGGGAGGGGATTTAATGCTAGAAAAGTCCATGGATGCCATGAATGCACAAGCAAGTAAGATGTAACAAACAACAACAAGCAAATATATAGCCAAATGAAGGATCTCCCTAAGGTTGTTAGACCTAAGTTGTAGGGTTAGGCTCTGATACCATTGAAATCACCTAGAGGGGGGGGTGAATAGGTGATGGCTATATGATAATGGCAATTATGCGGAATTTAAAATTTAACTCTAACAATTATCACAATACAAATACTTGCAAGAATTAAACAAGGTAAAGGTGCAAGTAATTAAAGAGATAGAGTTAGAAGAATTTGAGCAAACGCAAACACGCCGATATGTTTCCGAGGTTCGAGCCACGCTCTACGTCCCCGCCTTCACACTTGAAGGATTTCCACTATTGAGGATCCCCCGGATCAACAATACAAGGACAACACTTGTCCGTCTCCCGTGATGACACTTCACCACTTGAGCACACTAGCTCGCCTTGAGGCCGATGCCTCTACCTTCACTCAATTACAATGGAAGTGATCACACTTGACCACTTTACAAAAGAGCTCACTAAGCACAATCCTAGAACCAAATAGGAGAGTTAGAGTATGGGATTGTGTAGTGCAAAACTAGAGAGAAGTAGGGGAATAGGCTCCAAGAAAGGTGATGGAAATTTAGGCTTTGGAGAGAAAAATCTTTTCTTTTGAAAACTTTGGAAATCTTTGAAACTTTTGTAAAATTGCACTTGATAGCTCTAAAATCATTAGTCATATCATATGAAGTGACCACCTATTTATAGGGGTCAAAAACTGCTCAAGAGATTCGTTGGAGACAAATCCCAAAAGTCAAAAGTCAGAAAAATAGCTGTTGAGTCTGTCAGAATTTTTGACAGACTACCGGTCGACCGGGTCGGTCGACCGCCAACGGTCAAAAATCCGACCGTTGGGGCTCACCGGTCGACCGGGTCGGTCGACTGGCAATTTCCAGAGAGCAGCAGGTTGGGCCGGTCGAGTATCGGTCGACCTCCGGTCGACTGATACGCACATGCACATTTGTGCATGTCGGTCGAGTGCCGGTCGACTGCCGGTCGACCGGGCACTGTGAATTTCTGAAAAATCAGAATTCACAGACCTGGACAATTTTGGATTTTGGTTTTGGGTCTTGGATAAAATGTTTTGGTCTTGAAAAATCTAGAGTATGAGCATTGTCATACTACTATCAAGGTAAAATACTTGGTAAAAATTCTTTTGATAAAAACTTGATTTCAATGAAATGTTTTTCCCAAAAACTAGTCTCTCTAAAATCGTATTTCCAAATAGATATGTTCAACTAAAACTGAGTTTGGAAATAGAAATAGAAATTATTTTGAAGCCATAAACCACTCTAGAAAAATGTTGTGTGTGATATCCCATATCTCTACTTCTACTATTTAGTTTTGACAAAATATTCTAAAATGAAAATAAAAAGTACAAATCTTGGATTCTTTAGCAAGTCTTGATCTTCTTCTTGATCTATTCTTCAACGCAAATTCCCGAAGCTTCCTATGTGCTTTAGCTTGGGAATGCAAATGTTGGGCGACTCCAAATTTGTGAGTCTTTTAGAGGAGTCGT